>JADDOH010017154.1:0-44045 GCA_016648135.1 Agrypnia vestita | reverse complement strand
TAGTATTAAAAGTCTTAGGTATATAGCGTTCTAAGAACTAAATTCACAAAAACTTCCTTAGCTTATTTAATTAGTCACCACGGTAGGGGTTATGATGTATTGGTTTGATCATTTTTTCGTCAAATCGATGATTTTTTGGGGTGTTTTCATATCAAAGTATTAGGTATATTGCATAATCGAGCCTATATTGCTGAAAACTTATTTTCCATATGTCTGCCATTCTCCAACGCCCTGTATAGCTAGGTGTATACCGGACACCAAATAAATGAAAAACATCCAGAACACCACGGACGCCTTCTGGTTATCTGCCTCGCCTTTTTAGGAGATGGTAAAAAAAAAAAAACCCAGCCAAGATCAACAAACAAAAATACCGTAAACGATTTCTTAAAGAGAAGAATTTCTCGGTTTATTTCTCGCTTCTGTTATCCGATCCAGAAATATATTCGTGTATTTTAAAAAATAGCTGGTGGCTAGTGCACATCTTTTAGTTGAGAGAAATCTGGAGTTTAACAAAAACAACAGATTTTTTTTTTCAGAAATTTTTTAATACGATAACAGAAAACTTATTCTGAGTAGGTTCAAATTATCGGCGAATTTGTGTTTTCAGATATACAAACAAACTATACTCTGAACACAGTAAGAAATTAAGATATAAGCAACAACAACAAGCCTACATAATAGCTACCTAAGACGTTCTGTGAATGAGATGTTAATATGAGGGCGCTGAGTTCTATCCTCTGCTTACCTGTGCGGAGAATCTGCATGATGGCAAGTAGGTTATAAATAGTATCTTCGCTAATAACAAAAATATATTTTTATTTTTTTAAATAAAAATGCGAACACGCATCACATCAATAATATTCTTACTATATTCAAACTAAGCTAAACGCTTGTGCTATGAAAACAGGGCTAACTTGCAGGTGTCCTGGAATGAGGCTCAAACCATCTACGTTAATAACATTAACGCATTCGAGAGGGACGTATCGGTAAACTTAATACAAAGAAAAAATGCGCGTATTACGCACTGTACCCACACTAACTCAATTGCAAGCTTATATAAAAGGACCTATACTCTGTGATGCAACTTGATTATTTTAATATATTCAATCCTGAATAACACTGATCAATATCATCACGTGCCTTAATATTTTATCCTTAGTATCCACATTCCATTAAGAATTGAAAAAAATAATTTTTCCATCCCTTTACGTGAGTAAGTAGATAGCTCATTGTATTTTGCTTCCTTTTTAATTTCACCTTATATTAAGAAAGACTGCTAATGTCGGAACTTTACGAGTATATATTAACAACAAAATATCTCAAAATAGGTACAAATTCTATTTTGGTGAAAATTAAAAACAAAAAAATCTTTGAAAATATTAATATTGTGACATATTTTAAACAAGGTAACGTAGAGGTATAAAAATAAGCATTAAAAATGTATTTACTAGCATTTAATCTGGCGAAAGATTCGCGAAATTAAAATTCTTTCTACATTTTATACAATATAAAACATGGTTGCTGCTTAAAAGTTAATAAAAAATGTTTAAAATTACGTTCCTAATAAGATTGAAAAATGGAATGTTAGAAAATTTTATTAAAATTTTGCTGTGTTCTGTTCCACGCACCCGCTAATGCAAAAGGTACGAGATAAATTCTCTTCATCATTTAACCTCTTCGATAATTAAAAAAAAAAATGTATGAGTACATAGTTTTCTTGGTGTGCCATGTCCTTCATTCATTACCAAATCTATTTAGCTTGGGCAATGAACAATAATAAAAAGAGAGTGAATTTGATAGTTTTTTCTTACAAATTTTAGAGAAATAATATCTTTAACGCATTTACCTGGGGACTCCGAGACGTACTTTGGCAAGAAGAGAAGTCTAGCAGATTAATGTGTCTGTGCATAGTACTACTGTGACATTCTAAGAGAAGATTTAAAAGATTTTAAAGTTATGGAACAACGCATAAACATTATGGTTGTTGGATGCTGCTAAGACGATTCTTCTGCTGCAGCGACAACGAAAAGCGACCGCTCTTCAATACATCATTACCAGCAAGCTTAAAGGATGCTGTACCAACGTTTACTGACAGTTATCAAAGTTACCAAGCATTGCAACGCCTTCACGATGTTTGTGAAAGGAAGGTATCTATTGTGCATGTACGAGTATAATAGTGCATTCCTTCCCTAAGCCTGCAAGGCAAATACATGCAGCGTAGTTAAAGAACTCCGTCGCTATAATTTTAAATTTATTATTAAAAAAAATATATTATGGCTTCGAATAAAATTATTTTTTAATTTTTAAAGGCGGTTTTTAGTTCTGCGACGAAATGCATTTTGATTATTTTTAATCTTGGTATCTGCGAAGCTCGATAGAGGTCGCCGCTGTGCTGAATGACGTCCGTCTTTCTGCCAACAGGAGAGTACAGGGAGCTTTAATCTGCGGATATCTCTCTAGTTATCAGTTTTTGCGGCTGTTTCGCTTCACGCTTCCTCGCGTTCAAACAGTTCTGCATTTCATTGTCCTAGGGCGGTTGTGATGTGAGTAGTTTTGCGCTGTTTATTTTGTCTATGCCAAATAAGTATAACTTATAATGCGAGTATATAATTTAACCTTAGAGGTGCTACTTTATATTTTTGGTCTGGAATGGTTTTATATTTTTTAAAACTCACTTTTAATAAATTTGGTCCATAAAAACAATTTATTGATGCTTTGATGGAAAATTATATCTGTAGATTGAATACAACTACAACGGACAATACGATTGAAGGGTAGATATAGAAAACTTATAAAGTAACTTAGTAAGGCAATGGCCAATTCCGAAAGTTTTAACCTATTTCTTTCTGTATGGATATCATAAAGAAGATGTTCAATATACATGCCACTATCAAAAATAATCTTCAAAGTATCTCGTATTTAATAGAAATGCTGCTTTGATGTTTTTTCTTGCGCACATTACTATCGCTAGACGCATTTTTAAAGCAATATAGATTAAAGTTGAATTTTACGAAAAATTCTTTTCTTCTAACGAAATATTGAAATAAAATGTCATATTTTTTTTCACTCAACGTAATCAGAGTAAAATAAATATATTATTTTAATGTATTTTTTCCCACTCTATTTTACACACTTTTTTTGCTGTGTTTATTTTATTAACCTTTAATTCAAAAAAATATACAACATGTTAATATTAATTTAATTACAATGTGTAATCGGAAGCTGTCGTAATACAAATATTTTCATAGAAAAATATACGTTATCATTTTTAAGTACATTATTTTTGATGGCGTAACTGTGGTCAGGCATTTTAACCAAATATTTAACTGGAATAGGTAAGGACCATTTTCATCCCATTTTAAAATTATTCCCGTGCTCTCCCCTTCACCAGCACTCGACCCAGGACACTTGCCGCTGGACAGCAATGATTAATAGCTTCCTAAGGATCCTAAGTACATTATGCAAGCTCGTGAGACTAGACGACATCTGTTGAACTATACACAGAAGAATATCATGACGTAACAGGTAATAATATGGATTGAAAATTACTTTCAGTGCCAAACGCAGCAATCAGGTAGACGGATTCATCGTTGTAATTTTTTTAGTCCAATAATTTATTTCCCTTTATATCCAATAATTAATCATTTAAAAAAATTTACCCATAAAAACCAAGTTTTTATTATACTCCCTTTCTCATTTGTATTATTTCCAATTTGAAATTCTACGAAGGGAGTAATAAGTTTTTTCCAAAAATCCAAAATTATACTATAATCAGGTTTCGCGTCTACCAGACGCGTTGAAATATTTTCATTAATGAGTTGTATGAAAAAACCATTCAAAATTTGAAAAATCCAAAAATTTATTAATATTTTTCCACGAAAATTTGATAGATCATCTAGATTGTCGCCACAAGTCCGCTTGCAAAGTTTTAGCTCGATTGGATCACGGAAAAGTGGTTTAAAACAGATCCAAAAATTTTGCGGCAGACGCCACGGGAGAAAGTATGGAATTCGTTGCCATCCCACACTTTCACAGTTGTTTCTGTGCCTTCGATTTTGTTTATTTAAAGCGCAGAATTTTTTCGTTTCACTCTTAGCACCCTTCTTATACATTGTTTATTGGAAGGCTCTTTGTCAGGCTATAAACCTTATAGATAATAAACAAATTACCTACTCCTACACAACAAATTGTGTCAAAACTAGAAAATACGCAAATACCCATAGGAAAAGCAAAATTGCGGATACAAAAAATTGTCATTCATTAGGTGAAGCCACAAAATAAAAATTCATCCCTGAGGTCTCATGTTCTACCGAGTGACTTGTCGGTGAACTAAATGGGTGTTCGTGGGAGAACTTTATCATTGCATCATATTATATTGCACCATGAACATTGCTACAATTTGTAAATACCCTATACTATTAGATTATGTGTTTTAGTTTTTGTTTTTGATTCAAACAGGAATGGACAGCGTTTCTTAGTGTTAATATGGTATAAAACTATGCAAGTATTGTAACGAAATGGACAGCAGAAGCGCAAAGTCCGAATCCCTTATTATATGTCACAACACTATCGAAGGATCTAGAACAACCTACAGCAGTCTGGAGTTATCTACAATATTCGGGAAACGCCTGAAACAACCTAGAAGCGACGGGAATCTTCTCCTAAGCACTAGAAAGGAAAATAATCTTCTCGAGAGTTCGATCACATCAGCGTTTAGGTATAAATACCAGAACTACTCCGCGGCGATCGTTCAGCATGAAGTAAATCGCGAGACGTATTATAATATTAAGCGAAATAATCGGGCCAGTAGGTAATTACCGTTAGTGGCAAAATAAATAAGTGCTACTTCTATGCGCGTGAGTTGAATATTCTTCAAGCGATAAATAAAGTGTTCCCAGCGATAATAATGTGTTCGTATACGAGTGATACATTGCGAAATAGTGTAATTAAAAGAAAAGCATGAATTTTAATTCGTGTTAAGTGACGTCATCCATTAAATAATAAATTAATCACTAATTTATACATCGTTACATCATTTCCAGTTCCAAGACCCGTGAAAGTATGAATATTCGTGCAAAATACATAAAATAAAAATATTGTGAACATATTTACGATTCGTGAAATGAAAATGTTCGTAATATGCAATATCACGACCGGGTCATATCACTTTATTTACACGGAAAGCCATAAGCGTCACTTCTAAGTGAAATATTTTCATCTACAAGTTTTGAAAACTCGTTGTGTGTCGAAGGGAGGTATTAATTCCAGGAAACGGGATGAGCATCGCTGTATACCCCTCACCCCCCACCACCTCCGCCCCGAACCACCCTGCCCCGTGTAAGGGTGCAGTGAAGGGAGGGATTCGAGCATTCGGAGCCACTTTTATCAAGATAAAATTGAATTTTAATCTCAGAAAACAATTTCCAAATTGTAAATATGCGAGCTTGAATACTTGGAAGGCAATAAACGGTATAATATTAACAAGGAGTGGTAACTAATTGAATTCATAAATTGAAGCTGTACGCAGATACTTGGCGAAGATGCAGACAAAGAGAATGGTACGCCGAATGAAATCTAGTCCAGGATGTACTTTACACTTATTTTATCCTTGAAACATTAATCAAATCAAAATTAAAATTGCAACAAAATACTTAGTCAATCAATCCATCAATTAATTAATCAAAGTTTTGTAAGGGAAATTAATAAGTGATTTCACCGAAAGATGGCGCAATTTCGTACGATCGGTAAATTAAGACTGAAAAGTAGAAAATTATATTACATGAAAAAAAAATTCAGGGTTTCAGTTAGGCTTTATTATAGTATTCGTTCGAATTCGTCACCTACAGTCGGTGAGACATTATTAATTTATTTATTTATAAAAAAGAGTCCTGTGGAATGACGGGTTTAATTATTACTTTTATTAATACTTAATGAAAAAAAGTATACATACATTTATTTCAGCAATATATGGATACACATTGCGAGCCAGAACAGCACTTACCTGAAAATAAAACAAAATGTTCAAGTTGATAATTTGAAGAAATAGAAAAAAATTAATTGCATTGATTAATCAGTGATAGAAAGAGCGGGTTCCATCCAACTAAATCAAGGAATTATGCTTCCTTTAATACCACCGTATAAAAATGCCAAACGCTTCTCCATATCTATTCTTAGATTTTAAATTCTTACGATTTCGCACCTTGATACAAGACCCAAGAACGTTAGATTAAAAACCTAGATACATGAAAAACATGCACATAAAATATATTTTTATTCTGACGGACGTACTTAGTTTGGCATTGCACTAAATAGATGTCGCCATATGTCTAGATCCGTCAAAGATAATTTATTTTGTAAAAGCAGTAATTATGTTCTGTATTAAAAAATATTAAAATAAAATAATGAAAACTGTACGCCCACTAATAAGCTTCCTAAAATTATTTGGAATATGAATTTTTGAATCTCCGTTAAAACAATCGATTGATTTACATGTTGTTGTACAATCAAGAATTCAGTACATTTAAAATTAGCAATCTTTGGTGACTACATTCAAAACATTTTAATATTTTTTTGGATATTGCTGCTTTTACTTTTATACCTCACATATATGTTTATGATAAACAATTATTTCGATAAATTTTGGTCACAAAACAGTGACGGGGAGTGGAATGCTTATTTTTCTCGATATTTTATATGGTATTTAATATGCAAAATTATAAACAAAAACATATTTTTAATTTGGTTCCGAATCATAATTATCAAAGTAACTTTATAAATTTATTATTATTTGAATGATGTTTCGTCAAAATTGCAGTAATAATAGTTTAATTTGATTGTGTAACTCATTTCATATAATGTTAAAATTTAATTACTAATATTTTGTATTCTTATCAAAATAATAAAAAAATGAGTACCTACATATCATCAGTCTGTCTGCTCTCTATGCTATATTTGATCGATCAAGACCAATTTTTGCATAAGTAGTTATTTTACAACGCAAAACATAGGCATCCTACCCTCTCTCTGACTGCCCCAACATTCAATACAACATATTACATTTAATGGCAATCCAATACAAATTTTTCTCAGTGACACTCTAGGACCCTGAGAAAAATACAGCGGCCCTATCCGTTTAGACAGCCTACCTCACCCTGCCCGGACTGAATAATTCGTTAAGATAAAAGCCCTGGCACTATCTAGCAAGTTCGACTTTTGAAAAACATTAAATAAAAAACATAGTCCCTTCCAATGGCAAGAAATAATTTTGTCACTTCGCAAACGTTTATAGATGAAATTTGAGAATATAAATAGTTTAATAGATTACAGCTCTCTAACGGTAAAAAAGTTGGGGAGTGTGTGTTGGTGATTATCATATTTTTTCCATAGATAGATTTTTATGTATAAAAATAATTGTTGTTGAAACCATCACTCCATGTATATATTTTAAATCAATACTAAATCCCGGTTAGCGTCGAGCACGGGCCGGAATACTATAAATCAACGCGCAGGTGGTGATTCGGGAAGAAAAGCAAAGAAAAACGAAATAAAATTATACTTTCGATTTGATATGTCATAAATCAAAGCATTATTATATCGTCAAACGTTTCCATTTCCGGCATCCCTTATTCCAGCGAGCACTTCCGGCCGGCGAGACTTCCGCTCACACCAATACAAATACAATAATATCCTTCAGATGGAAGACCTATGTACTCGGATATCAAGAATTTAATATTTAATCAGGCAACGTTATCCACGATGAAAATAAATATCGTAGGATTCCCTTCAAGCAAATTCCTTTCAGTGAAATTCACAAAGTAAATAGGTATGTCTGTTTTGAGCATAAAGCAAACATTATAGCGCATGTTTTCAGTATTACGAATGCACATTTTAATTTCAAGATATTTTTATATTCATTTTATTATATGTATTTTCATATTAATTTATAATTTTACTATATTAATTTTCATGACACAAAATTAATAAGATTATACTGTGTTTTCATCACTTATTTGTTGAAAATACAAACATGTTTTGGGGGCAATGGTCCCTTCATCAGGTTACAATATATTCTAATAAATAAAAAATTGAAGTACCTATAGACAATAACAAAACAAAAATAAATACATGGGAAATGAAAAAATTATGAAGTATTAATAAGAAAACAAATTTAATTTAGAAACAAGCTAGTGTTTTCTACAAATAAGTGGTATATTATTGAAGAAATTAAGAATTATTTAACCGTTTATCGAACAAATATAATTTTCTAATTCTACAATGAATGTATTTTCTCTGGGTTCATTCTCGCTTTTGACAAAAAAGCCTTCCCCACTACCCGCAACCTTACTCAAATAAGTTGACAAAAGTCTGTATTTACATAAGTAATTAATTATTTACTAATCTAAATACAAAACTATAGTAGTGACAAAATAATTAAACCTTTGTATATTGCAAAGCTTAATTAATGTAAGTAGTGTAAATTAAAATTGATGAATATTATTTGGTTTATCATCACAATCATTTTCAATCTACTGCCTTCCCAATAATCTGATAAATGTTATGATTTTGTGAGTCGAGTGTGTTTTAGGGCGGCTTGTCGACCTCTTGATTTCCCTCGGGTACCACTGGGCGACCGCATTCGTTCAGCGATTTTCCGTCCTACGAGCGATGTAGCCTGCCTATTATAAGTATTTGATTTTTATATATATTATTGTTTGTTTGGGTAAGTGCATACAATATGTATTTATTTATGATGCACTGTCTTAAACAGAATAAAAATAATGTTTCTTCTAATTTTAACAAGTGCAATTTGAAAGTCAAATTATTCTCCCCTGGATATTTATTTGAGTTTGTATATATAATATGCAAAGTATTAATTAAAAGATAGAAAGATGATATTTTTACATGTTATTAAATTTAGAAAAAAATCCTTTATTGGCCATCAGCCGACCTTTATATTTTTATTTGTGTGTACAATGTTTATATAATAAGATATATTATATTAATCATTGCAGAATTTTAAGGGTTATCATTACCCTTTAAACCTGATATTTGAGTAAAAATTGGATGACTTTTTTGTTTTTTAATTGGCATTTAAGGTAAATTTTATTTATTTTATATCTAAATATGTACGTCCATGACCTTATTTATTTCTCGGACAAACGTGGAATGGGGAAAGTTGTTTCTCAGTCACGGCGGAGGAGCTTCATGGGAGTGGATATGATGCGAATATTTTTCTTCTCGTTTTTTTTATAATTTAATAATACTTTAATATACAATAAAAAAATAAATTACAAGTCCAAATATTCACAAACGAAATTGCATTCTTCAACTTTATAAAAATATTCACAGCAATAACGAAGAGACCCAAATAGTATCAAGTAGCAGAAATAGAACACTTATTAAATTGCATATCCCTGTAATACATACCACAACTGCTCAGCATCATTGTACTATCCATAATAACCTACATATTTACATTTACATCTGATTACAGTACAATCCATAATAAATAATACATCTTATGCTCTACAATTCTTTACTATTTTTACAATAATTATAGTATTTGTTTTTAAATTCATTCATCTTATTTATATTCTTCATGTTTTCTGGCATCTCATCATATATTTTTACACCTCTGTACATTAAACAATTCTGGGTATATAATTTTCTCTTATATGGTAATCTTATTATATTCCTATTTTTAGTGTTATATGTTTGTATATCACTATTTACAATAATTTTGTTCAAAAAATATTTTGGCATTTGGTTATTGAAAATTTTATGTACAAATATGTTATAAATAAGTATTTTATTATACATTTAGAGATGTGGAATGGTTTAACGAATTATCTATTAAAATTAGGATTGAAAAAAATTATTAGGCCTTTAAAAAAATATTTAAAAATACCCTTAGAGTTAAATTAAATTTTTATTTCATTATATATGTAATCTACTTACTTATTACTTAATTTTGCATACATTTTATTAAATAATTCTTTATAATATTTCTTAAATAATAGATAGTTTTAATTTTAACATAATTATAAATTATTTTTCTCTTTACTATATTCATAATTAATTTCACTGTTGTCTCACGTAATTGCATTATGATTATCGCGTATTAGTTTTTTTCTTCTTATATATAGGTACGTATTATGTACTACTTAATAATGATACTTCTCTCCTACTCACGAGTTGTATTACTCACGTAGAACAGAAATACCATTGTATAAACTGTCACTACTTATTATTTATGATAGAATAATTAAAACGATAGGTTTTAGTAATTATTTACGATTTTATTGCCTACTACACACACTAGGTACACACCATAGATGATACAAGATGGCCAACTCACAAATGTTGCCAATACATAAAATATTACATTAATCTATAGATAGTAATTTATTATTGTAAGAAAAATGTTTAAAAAAAAAAACAGAAATGTAAAAATCGCCAAATTTGTACCTCAGGCTATATCAGGCTCCCGGGGTATTGTTAATTTTAATCCCTTAAGAATGTTTTTTGATTTTTTTATTTATTTATTTAAAAATCCTTGTTTACAAATAAGATACTTAATACTAATTTAACAATAGAACATAAGATAAAACATAAGATAATTTACACATTTTTTTGTTTTGTTTAATTTGTGGATTATGCCACTCTACTAGGCTACGCCTGTCCCAGAGTGGCGTTATAGCACACAATTATAATATTTTTTCGAGTTCGTCAGTAGTATTTATTTTCATAAGGTAGTTATTATGTATCTATAGAGTATCAAGTGGAATGTTAGTGAAAGTTGAGTTAGTCATAAGTCCAAGTGTAAATATGTGTAGAATAATTGTTTAATGTAAAAAGGGTTAAAGTTTTGTTTAAGATTATTTTTTTATTTTCCTTAATTAATTAATTAATTTATATAGGTATATATTTTTATTTAAAGACATTATTACGCAATTACAGTAAGTAAATTTTCAGTTGCTGTTCTACCTTTGGAGGTAAGCCAGTTGTTTGCTAAAGCTTTTATTTTATTAATTGAGTATATTCTGTTGTATCGCTTATTTCACGGAGCACACATACTCCCAATCAACTTCTAATTTATTACATTTTTTATTAATATCCGGTTAATCCGCCCCGACTGATTGAGAGTCTCCCCGTCTGCCGTACAGAACCAACAACCCCAAATCAGCCAGCGCCCTTACAGTACATTTTTCCTCCCCCGGGGTGGAACTGTGTGCGTTTCGCAATCAGGCGAACAAGAACGGAATACTGAAAAGAATGTGGCCAGATCGGAATCGTATTTATCATCCTGAATTATTCAGAGAGCGGGGGATGTGCTAATGTCGGGAGATACACGGATACTGCATTAGAATAATGCTCAGGCAACATCCGCCCCGTCTGTTTCAGGGTGGCGGTGAAGTAAATAGACGATGGTGATGGATAACTCGCGAGTTACGAAGGCTAACTAAATTTTCCGAATTTAAAATACAACCTCTTCGGGTTGACAATTTAATGAAAATGTACTCTCAAAACATGGAACACGTTGACGTGAATAAACCATTGAAATCGGTTCGAGGTATTATTTATTTTATTTATACAGAGTATTCAAAAGTTCTCAGTTACAAATCAACGTAATCTTGAAATATTCAACTGGAGCTCAATTAAGAACGACTCATATGCCAATATGATCTCAAATCTTAAACGCTAATCTAACCAACAGAATGACAATTAATAATAATTTGATGATATATGTATAGAGGGTTATTTGTAAAACATTAATTACCTCGCAGGACCATATTCCTGCCTTGATTATGAGTCGAAAATGTTCAAGCTATTATGACCTAATATCAATAGTTAAGGAGATATGCGACATCAAAGTTTGCAATTTTTTTTCAATATTTCTGACTTATTTTTTGTATAACGTTGGACTATCATTACAGTAACTTATATCGAATATAAAAAATTCTTTCCCTTTCGTACAAGACAAAAAAAAAAATAAAAACCTTCGAATTCCAATTGGAAAACATTCCAATTGGAATTTTTTGGGGTATTTATCATTTTATTTAACTTGTATTGAAACGAATGAATTTTTCGTAATTGATATGAGTTACTGTAATGATAGTCTAACGTTTTGCAAAAAATAAGTCAGAAATATTGAAAAAAAATGCAAACTTTGATATCGCATATCTCCTTAACTATTGATATTAGGTCATAATAGCTTGAACATTTTCGACTCATAATCAAGGCAGGAATATAGCCCTGCGAGGTTATTAATGTTTTACAAATAACCCTCTATATATAGTGCCGTTTTCGTGCGTACTCACCTCCCAAGTGTGTCGTTCTAAAATCTAATCGTTACATCAATAGCTCAGACTTTAAGAGCATATCTCAGAAATTTTACGATGCAAGTGATTGTTAAATTTGATGATGGATTGAAGAAAGAAAGAGATTAAATATCGCATTACTCAAGAGAAAATTTCGTATCAGAGCGCTCAGTCAACTTCGGGACGCCGTGGCTTGTATATCGTAATAATACAGTCGTAAAGATCGGAACGAAATTTATACAAGACGGCAGCTTGCCAGTTCTTCTGGGCACACAATATAAATAAAGTGTAAAGATGAGATTAAAGGCGAAGTATGTAGTTTATGAGAAAATTTGCGAAAAAAAAAATTTGGCCAATAAACAGAAATCGAGAAAAGTGCTGTCTTCGCACATGTCGAGATGAATCCAACAATATGTCTTTGGCCGATGTAGAAAGCATTAAAGAGTGCGAGGTTATAGAAAAACGCTCCGCTAGTACTACAGCGCCTAGTGTCGCCGTGCCATCCACCCCACGTCTAGAACATAATCAGTCATTTATTTAAATGTCAGTTAATTTAAAATACGCCGGAAATATGCTTCTGTTAGAAACAATCTGTTATACCGTTCTATTTTAGAAGGCATCGTCTTCTCAATTATCCGCAGAAGTCAATTGGCAGAGCCGATTCTTTCCATTCTATTCTCTCTGCCTACCCCTGCCAAGAAACCACGTGATGGAAATTTAGTTGATTACTTTTTCAATTTTATATATTACATATGAGGGGTATAAAAGTAAAGGCAACCATATCCAAAAAAAAAATGTTTTGAACGCAGCCACCGAAGATCAATAATTTAGAACGGACTTAATTCGATGTTTTATAGAAAATACCATATTACCTTGTTTCCAAATAACTATTAAAAGCAAAGACAGGATTATTCCCGTGGCTAAAAAAGCAATGTCAGCAAAATTCACTTCTCCCAAGCAAAACTTAAGTATGTGTGACGTCACAAAATGGCCGCCTCATATTAAACAAGAGTTGATGTTGATTTTAGACTGAAATATAGCAAATACAGCAATATTCAATAATGCAATTCAGTAATGTTTCCAATACGGTAGCAAACACATCAAATCCATATGTAAAATTTTAATGTACCTATATTTATGTGGCAATTCTTTTTAACTTATTTCCAGTATGATGTTGGCTTCGTAGATTCTCTAGAAACTCCCTTGAATAGTGACAGTTTTTTTATTTATTTATCTCATAAACACCTTAGTATGATATTGCTGTTTTTGCTTTTATACAGAATTTAATAAAAATAAGAATTAATATATAATAAAAATTATTTCCATATTTTATGCGAAAAATTGTATTGACTACCTCTTTCGAGAATCTCAAAAGCCTTATAAGTGAAATATAATACCTCGTATTCTTCAGGAATGTAAACATGGACCTTGTGAATAAAATATGCTAGATACAGTGCCGAAGTAGCATCCTTCGCATGCCTTGAACTCCGAGACGATCCACCGTCTCCATTCTTCAAAAACTACAATTTGAAGAATGTCTGTCCGAAAAATTCTTCATTGCGTACGTTGGAAAATTGCCAAAAAAGATCAAAAAGTCTGGGTGTGCTGATTGTGGCTGAGAATGTGAAAAACTCGTAAAGACGGAACAAAAAACTGGACCGCCTCCCATGCTCGAGGGGAGACAAGACAAGTGCTTAACAGAACCATATTATTCAAATATGTGTCGGAAAACTCTTAATCTAGGGTGATTTACAACATTCGAGAAACGCCTGGATTAACCGGGAAGCGCCGAGAACCTTATCCTAAATATCAGAATAATCAAGAAAATTTGAAAATATCAGCATTTGGATATACATAACGTAGATTTAAGCCGCCACACAGTCGTGTTTTGATAATTCATTCGGTGCGAAGTCGGTCGCGAGCCGTGAGGCGACGGCCAGGGTGACCAGTAAGGAGATAATCGAAGCCATAAATAAAACGAAATAATCAAACCTACGTGGCAAAACAAACCAGTGCGATATATACGTTTTACTCAGCGATTAATAAGTTTTTATAGACGAAGTGATATATTGCGAAATAGTGTAGATTAAAGGCGTTATGTTTAATCCGTGTTAAGTGATTTTGTATAGTGAATAATTAATTAATTATTTGGTAATTATTCGAGAGAGACGAAAGAGTGACTAAATGTGATGTCATTGTAAACAAAGAATGCTTAGAACAAGTGAACGAGTTTGTGTATTTGGGAAATATGTTTAGTAGAGACGGCAAGGCTGAGAATGACATCGAAAGGAGAGTGACTGCGGGAAGCAAAGTTAATGATGCTCTAAATGCTGGTTGAAATAAATAATGGTTAATAAGAATCTGTCAAAGGAAGCAAGACTGGCGGCATAATGGAATTCTAGTGCCAACCCTAATGGAAGTGAAGCCTGGAATTGGCAAAAGAGGAATAAAAGTAGACTGAATGCGGTAGAAATGCGGTCATTAAGACGCTTGTGTGGAAAATCTTTCGTCGATACGGAATGAAAAAATTAGAAGTGAATGCAATGCTGGCTGTAGTGTGGTAGATAGAATAAAGAAAGGGTGCTGAGATGGTTTGGTCGTGTGGAACGTATGAACGAGGAAAGGATGGATAAGAAAATGAGGCGAGTGTTGAAGGCAACAATAGAGGGCATCCGCAAAAGACCTGGCACGATCAGATACAACAAGTGTTTGAGGATGGCCCCGTTAAAAGCCGCAACAACCGTAGAACTTGTATGAGAAGATGTATGAATGTGGCTGAAGCAAAAGTGGTGTGCCAGGATAGAAGAGTGTGGCGTGCAATCCTCTCTGCCTACCCCTGCGGGAAAACGGCGTGCTGGTTAGTTAGCTAATAATTAATTAATCAATAATTAAGAAATCGCTAATTAACTTCCTATGTTTTCATTTATACTCCCGCAGCCACGACACGTGACAATAGGTTACACCACCCTCTACCACCACCACTCAAAAACTTTTTTTTTGCTTTTAGGGTGAAATATAAAGAATAATTTGAGTTGAATAATCACTCGTTCAAAAATTCCTAATATTGGCTGAGTATAGCAATATGAAGCTAACGCGGTAGATAGATTTTTAAAGAAATTTTATTATTTTTTGTATGTGTAGTTTGCTAAGATATTCTGCCGTGTATATTTGACCCCTCTGGCCGACGTTTTGGATCCCATTGCAGGGTCCATCATCAGGGCTGATGTGAAAATATATGATAAATAAATGCATAGTTGCAAAACTCTAAAAATATTTTTAAAGTACACCAGGTTCGAGTACGTTATGAGGATCACTAAAGGATAAAACGCGTAGTTCCGCCTATTTGGCTACTAACGCAGCAAAAAGGAGATCGAGATACTAGAGAAAGAATAAGGAGATAAAATAAAGGAGATCGAGATACTAGAGAAAGAATAAGGAGATAAAATAAAGGAGATCGAGATACTAGAGAAAGAATAAGGAGATAAAATAAAGAGGTTTCACTGTCTGAGCGTGCAACATGTGTTTAAGAGTCCCATAAAATCCATGAGTATCTATCACATAAACCAACTAAAGAAGGGGAAACTATGATAAGGTTCGGTGTTTTCTTAGATTAACCCTTTGCACGCCGGACTATTTTAGATACAATATACCAGCTGTTTCATAACATTTTATGCAAATTCAAGCAAAAATTGTAGATTCCATTAAAAACATTAAAAAAATTATCACAAGAATTCTTAAATCCGATAAACCATATTATAAAAGCGAAGGCAGCAATATCCAAAGAATTAAAAAAAAATTAATGCAGTCACCGAGGATTACTAATTTAGAATGTGAATACCTAATTATAGATTTCAGGTACCTATTTATCTCTTCCAAAATCATGTTTCCTATAAAATCTTGAATTCAGTAGGTACACAATAAATTAGTAATCCTCGAAGACTGCATTAAATTTTTTGAATATTGTTGCTTTTGCTTTTATATCTCTTACTAGTTGTAACCCGTCAAAAATTACCGTACATTTACATAACGGTTTCTAAAGTGTAAATATTAACTTATTTATAGCCGACACCCATGAAATAGGTAAAATAGAATTTAATATTTTTAGAAAAGACACATACACGGATATCGTTATACACAATTCATCTAATCACCCCTTTTCCCAAAAACTTGCGGCGTTTCACTCCATGTTACATAGATTAATTACAATCCCTTTATCTGATCTTAATTATACATCTGAATTAAATCTTATTAAACAAATAGCATATAATAATGGTTATTCTACTAAATTAATAGATAATTTATTACATAAAAAGATATCTAATCACCCCTTTTCCCAAAAACTTGCGGCGTTTCACTCCATGTTACATAGATTAATTACAATCCCTTTATCTGATCTTAATTATACATCTGAATTAAATCTTATTAAACAAATAGCATATAATAATGGTTATTCTACTAAATTAATAGATAATTTATTACATAAAAAACTTGCGGCGTTTCACTCCATGTTACATAGATTAATTACAATCCCTTTATCTGATCTTAATTATACATCTGAATTAAATCTTATTAAACAAATAGCATATAATAATGGTTATTCTACTAAATTAATAGATAATTTATTACATAAAAAGATAAAACAAAAATTTTTTAAACAATATATCTATCCTAAGTCAACAGATAGAAATAAACAATGGCGTAGAATTTTATTTGTCGATAACAATTTGTCAAAAATAATAACTAAAAATATTCCTAACTCAATTCAGCCGGCCTTTTATACGAGTAACAAATTAAAAAAATACATACTAAATAACAAGGATAGTGATAATCCTATCATGAAATCAGGAGTTTATAGACTTAATTGTAACGATTGCGATAATTTTTATATTGGCAAAACAAAAAGAAATTTTGAAACTAGGGTTAAAGAACATATCAAAGCATTAACTAGCAATATTGATTCTGATTTCGCAAAACATCTAATAGAATTTGACCATACATTTGATATTAACACAGGCTTAAAATTTTTACATTTCAACTATAAGATACCTCAAATAAATAATTTAGAAATACTCGAAATTAGGAAAAATGTTAATATTAAGTCTAATATAATAAATACACAGACGAAATTTTTGCATAATCCTATTTTGAATATTTTTCCACTTAACATTCCAAATGACCCATAATAATCAACACCTCGAACCCCCCCCCTCCCCTCACCAACCCCCTCAACCGCTCCTTCACCGTAACATATTTGCTTGTTTCAACTTTTAAGATTAGTACACAATAATCCTGATGAAGACAACATTGTTCTCGAAACATGTAGATTTTTTAATCTAATATAGTGGTGAAAACAAAGTAATTTGTGTTTTATTTTAATAATAATGTCACCACAAAGTTCAAGCCTTCATACAGAAGAAGAAAAAATATTCTTCAAACAGTTAGTAATAACGACTTTTATCAAAGTATTTGATTTTTTTTATATTTTCCCTGTCGGCAGTTAAATGTACTATTATAAACCCTGGCGATTGGGCGGAACACGAAATGGTTCGCGTCTTTCCTGAGTTATATATGTGCTGTATTTTTGACGGGTAACGCAGGCTCGGCGATAGCAACATCCCTATCATTGCCGCGTTCGGGTTTGCTGGCCCGGGGTTCAAGCCCAGACAGACAGACGGATGGACGGACAGACTGCGATTATATTTGATATGTTAGAAAACAACTGCTTAAAAAAAAATTATATGTTTTTTTTTCGAATTGCTCCCAATTTTAGACGCTTAATTAAATGTTTTTTCCCAATTACGCGTTTTTTTTCGAATTGGATTCGATGCATGCATTTTCGTTTCGAATAAACGTGCACCGGAGAAAATTGCATCTCAGTCACGGAAGAGGAGGTCTATGGAGATATACAACCATGGCGCGTTCATTTTTTTTTCTTTTTTTTTCATTAAACTATCGTTTAATGTGAGCCTACCTTAAAAAAATATCAAATTTCTACCAAATCTTACCCTCCCAGGGTGGTGTACCCCCTTAAAGTAAACGAGTCTTATTTTTTATTGTTATATAATGATGTTTAATAAAGCAGAATATTTTTTATTGAAAACTTCGTCCCAACTATTAACGCTTGCGAGTACGACGACTTCAAGCATACGGTATTACAGTCTCCTCTCATCTATGGTAAAGTAGATTTATGAGGGAACAAGTTCTCACGTAATGTGTCTTCGAGTAATATTAAGCATAAAAATGAAATAACGCCTGCTTAAGGACTGACTTCGCTGGCTGGATCGTGCAGGAATCAACGTGCTCCGTCTTCCACCACATTCGGAAAATAAATTGGCGTTGGGTTATTATTATTTACCATTATATGCCATTAAATTTTTTTTTTTTTTTTTAAAATAGAGATGTGAACACGGAATACGTGTCACATCAATATTCTTACTATTTTCAAACTAAGCTAAACGCTTGTGCTATGAAAATAGGACTAACTTGCTAGTCTGGAGTGAGGTTCGAACCAGCAAATTAAAAACTGGGTATTGCGCTAGAGGTCGGCCACAATCAAAAGACCATTCCCTAGCTTTGTCCGGTAAGAAGAAGGCGGGGGGAAAGTTGCCTGGCAAGCCCGTATTACAAGCTTCAAAATGATATTCCAAATAAATATATATTTTTAGTTTAAAAAAGGTTACTTTTTTTGTATTAATTTTTTGCATCGTAACAACACACATATTTTTTGCGCACATTCTTTTGAATGAGGTCTAGCTATACCAACAACTGTCATTCCGTTAGGTTTACGATCGCCAGTAGGTACATTTATACTTTAATAATGAATCCAAATAAGGCGGATTGTAAAATTATACAAAAGCACGTGTTGGCAAAAATCAGATTCCCTAGAATACATAATATTAATTATTTATTTATGACAAGATGTAACTAACTAACCATCACGCCGTTTCCCCGCAGGGGTAGGCAGAGAGGATAGAATGCCATATTTTTCTATCTCGGCACACCACTTTTGCTACATTCATATATCTTCTCATGCAAGCTTTTCAGTTGTGGAGGCTTTTATCAGGGCCATCCTCCAATATTTGTAGTATTTGAACATGCCAGGTCTTTTGCGGACGCCCTCTATTCCTGTTGCCTTCAACATCTTCCCTATATATTTTCTTAACCATCCTTTCCTCGATCATACGTTCTACATGACCAGACCATCTCAGCACTCCTTTCTTTATTCTATCTACCACACTTCTATTTTGTTCATTTCTCACTCTATCGACCAAAGATTTTCCACACAAGTGCCTTAGTGACCGCATTTCCACCGCATTCAGTCTACTTTAATTCCTTTTTTGCCAATTCCAGGCTTAACTTCCATGCATCAAAGTTGGCACTAGAACACCATTATGTACGCTAGTCTTGCTTCTTTTGACAGGTTTTTATTGGCCGTAATGGTATTCAGAGCACCATTTACTTTGTTACCCGCAGTCACTCGTCTTTCGGTATCGTTCAGTCTCTACTAAATATACTTCCCAAATACACAAACTCATTGCTGTAAGTGTAAACAAGCTGTAAGTCGTCAAAAATTCAGTTTCTAACGATAAAAAAAAACAAAAAAAAGCTTTTATAAAAGATGTTATGGACGTTACATGAAGTTACGGACAGACAGACAAAGAAATATTACCGAAATAATTCTCTTAGGCGTAACAACCGCGACTCTTGTACTTAAATTTGCGGTGTTCCTGTTACTGTGCATGAATAATAATTGTTAAATTTTATTTATCTATGGACGTTCACCATAGATAAAATGGCATTGCACCATGGACCGCTACTTGCACGATAGCCGGTGTTTATCTTGGAACCCGCGTCTTCTCATATGCGAGACGATATTTCGTCTTGTATAATTTATTCATGTGGTACAACATATTCAAAATCATATTTGTTGATTTGCGATCCTCCTCTTTTTTTCTGAGAATCAAAACACATAATATACTAACGCTTATATCAGTAGCGCTGTTTAAACGGTAACACAAACACAATACGAGTTCGCGATAATTTGATTTGTCGTGAAAGTTAATTCGCCTTTTCTGAAAAACTGAACCGTATTTTGTAGAATTTCAGAGAAGTCCGTCGTTTCTGACGAGTTATACCTAACTAACTAACTAACTAACTAACTAACTTACCATCACGCCGTTTCCCTGTGGGGATAGGCAGAGAGGATAGAGCGCCATACTCTTCTGTCCTGACATACAACATTCGCTTCGTCTACATTCATACATCTTCGCATGCAAGCTCGACGGTTGTTCAAACTTCTAACACGACCATCTTCCAGTATCTGGTTAATCTGGTCATGCCACGTCTTCCGTGGCCGCCCTCTCTTTCTGGCGCCGTCAACACTTGCATTATATATTTTTCTTACCATTATTTCCTCATTCATTCGCTCAACATGCCCAAACCAACTGAGCGACCCTATTTTTATTCTATGTATTATGCTACGATCTGCTTTACATTTATTCCTAATATCTTCATTCTTTACTCTATCATACATGGATTTGCCACACATACGTCTAAGGGATCTCATCTCCACTGCATTATAGCTAATTATTTGTAATAATTATGAAAGGTGTGTTGTGTAATCATGATATATATACAAAATGTGTGTAAAATACTTACACTTTTTACTCTAATGTCACCCTAGTATTATCTAGCAGAGTCAATTTGATAGTTTGTTAAAAAATAAAATAAAATATTTTTCAATTAATGTATATTATAGATGTCTCACAGAGATGAAACTGTATTTTTAAGGGAGAGTAGGTATAGAAGTCTTTTTGGATGTACACAGGACTTACGACCTATCGTACGGTTGGCTTAAGTGATCACTTTACACATATGCAACGTTCTCCATTTCCACCCATGATAGAATACCAAGTCTACTAATTTTTGGAAGTTATATATATTTAAATTATACGCCACGTTTCATAATTAAATTAAAATTTAGACATACCTACACAATTATTTTAAATATTTTTGTTTTCGCGGTATTCATCATATATCTCCTTATGGTAATCCTTTAGAAACTGCAAACAATGTGCACTTTTACTATTTTCTTGTTTTGTTCAGCAGCACATTATTTAATACGCCATTTATGGTACAGGATCCAACGTTTGCTTTCTTGCATCTCCCATATGGTAATGGTATTTATTCCGAGTCTATTTTCGTCCATCAGATACATCCATCTCCCTCTCACTTGTGCGTTTCCTCTTCTGCCGACAGAAAGAGTGCATTCCTCCGCTGGACCATATGGCGAACATCTCTGATGAAGCTGGTTTGCGTAGGAGACTGCTATAAAAATCCTTTCATCGATATGCCATTAAAATTACCCGTTTCAAATGTCATATGACACTAGTTGACTTAAGTGTGGATACTTTTGAAAATTTCTTATAACTTGTTATTTGACTTAAAAAAACTACTTTTTTTGCACATTTCTTCGAAGTTTTTTCAAATTTTCCTTGTACTATATTTCATTAATAAACATGCCATACGAAAATTTAAAATTCTACATCGATACTACATAATAAAATGCCTTGAAAATAACGAAATTTTGGTAAAAATTAAATATTATGAAGCGCGTTTATTTTTCTAATGCTATTTAATATTCAGAATATTTTGAGTTTGTTCAAATCTTTCAGAACAGTGCTGGATTTATGTCACAGAGACATTATTAATCAATTAGTGTATACACATAATAAAAGGATATTGCTCCCTAAATTCCGTAAAATCAATTGTAGATTTTCTCATTAGCGACATCTGTGGGGATTTAGGGGAATGAAAATGGCTTTGTACAGGCCGCATGGAAAAGGCGCTTACAACTCATATATGAAAGCTTTACGCAATTTGAACATATATACAACTTCCAAAAAATGAATAAGCATGGTATATTCTATCATGGGTGGAAATGGCGAATGTTACAATTGTGTAAAGTGATCACTTAAGCCTACCAAAGGACAGGTCATAAGTCCTGTTACACCCAAATGACTTCTATACCTACTTTCCCATAATTAATACAGTTTCGTCTCTGTGAGATATCTATAATATACACTAATTGCTATTTAATATATTTTATATTATCCAGGATTTAAGTCTTCTTTTTCTAGGTGGAATTAGTATATGTATCTCTTTTTTATATAGTACTTTTAAGGTAGTTTTAAGGTAGTCAACGAAATATTCCATTTACATTCTTTATTTTATAAATCCCATTTTTTGTGTTTAGTTTATGTTTAATTATATCCTAATTCTTTTTTTTATTGGTTAATACATATAGGTATATACAATTTTAATAATACAGTTTTTACAGTTTTTTGTATAGTGGTATATCTCTTCTACAAGAGTAATACAACTCGTGAGTAGGAGAGGAGTATCATTATAATGTATTGAATAGTAAGTAGTACATAAATGTATATAAGCAGAAAAAAAGTAACTTATATGTGATAATTATAATGTATTTGAGTGGGAAAACAATAAAACTTCTTATTTTAGGTTCTTTTATTTGGTCTGTATTTTTCTTCTTTAATAGATGGTATGGTTGTGTAAGGCAGAGGTTCCGATTTTTTTTGCTAGGGAACCCTAATTGATCATACCTTTCTTGGTGGAACCCTATTTTAATAACAAAAAAGATTACCTTGTAGTTTTAAAAATTTTAAAGTTTGACTTGAAAATAAAGAACAAATATAAATGAAAAATAATTATTATAAGTATTGTAAAACATTTATTGTGCAAATAAATACAATGTAACTATGAATTTCGCATATTTTCATATAATAGCACTAAAATTAGGCTTAATGTCTGGTCGGGCCATATCTATATTTGGAATATATAGCGAACGCCTTTCATTGAGAAATTAGGCAAGCCGCGTTACCTGTCTCCGCCAATGACGCGAGACCCAGCAGGGCCGGCAGTAGTACATATTGGACCGCCGCTGTGAGTACATACTCGATCGCCATCGCCGCCGTGTGACATTTTTACGCACGTTCCGCAATAACCTCAATTTGTCGTTCGATCTTAAAACCGCCTTTTCAAATCCGTTCTTCGCAGTGGATTTGTTTACATTATTGGTGAAGACGGCCACCCGCATCTACAGTCCACTCATCGCAGTTCATCAGGTCGCAGTTCAATAAATCGGAAGAACCAGGAGGTAAGTGTCTTGCATGTTTTCTCAGTTACGGGCCTTTCGCTACGTATTGGACATCTTGCTTGCCCCTTGGAAGTTTCCGTATAGTTGGACGCTCAAAGCGCACCATTTAAACCATAACCTAACCGCCTCACCAATGTCTGACAATTAAATCTGAAGATCATCCAGTCTATTTCTATACTTTTTTTTTGTGTAAGCGTAAGCTGAAAAACTAGTCTCGCATTTGTTAGTCGTCACAAATGGAAGCAAAACTGTGATTGCCTTCTCAACGATTGCAGGGTATTCTCTTTAAGTCCAATCCAAAAGTCATTCAGATAATTTTCCGATTCAAATTTTCGTTTTAGAGAAGATGAACACTTAACATCGATCAAAGTTTCGTACTCTGACACAGTTAGCATCCATGGTTTGGTATGATTTGCGAATGGATTCTGTACCCAGTCGATGTCCTGTAACTTCTCCGGGAAATACTCTTTCAAGAATATTTTAAGGCTTATCAAATGTTCATGTATGTTTTTTTCTACATCTGAGATTACTTGCAACTCATTTTTGTGACGCTTATGCGGCGCGGTTGTGACTCTTTTCTATGAACGTTTCATTTAACTATCGGACGAAATGGGTTCCGCGGACCACCTTTCGGGAAACGCTGGTTTAAGGATCTGTTAACGTTGATTGTATATGTTCTCACCACTTTAAAAGATAAAATATCAACATTCTTCGAGAACAATGTTCTCATCTTCAGGATAAGAAAAAAGAGAAAGGGTTAAAGAAAAAAGTTGAAAGGGGGAGAGGGAGATAGAATAATTAATTAAGAAATTACGTAATCATTAGAAGGGGAATGATGGTAGAGTGAAAAAATATTCAACCAGCGACAAATTACGAGAGAACCTACATGCGATCGATAGTGAACTAAAATTTCCAGAGACAAGCCAAAGAATCTCGATAGCGAATTATAAAATAGTCATTAAAATTAAATTCGTGTCCAGTGACTTTGTATAAAATAAAATCTTAATTAATTAAGTGTTTCATTCGCTGCAACTCCGGGATTTTTTTTTTCAATTGTCAACTTCTATCGCGGTGCATAAATTTTTCATTAGTCTTGTGGTGGTAGACAGGATAGAAAGGTGACCGAAGGGGTCATGATCTCGCAGTTGGGTCATGAATGATACATCACTAAAGCTTTGAGCTTAGTGATGTATTTTTTGCAGAGGTCTGCAATTCCTCAGTCTGCGCTGTTTAGGTATTTTTTTCAGTCCAATTGTTCATTTTTTGTACAGCGAATTCTCTTTGTCTGCCACTTTTTACTTGGGCTAGACTATCCGACTTATTTTTCATCAGTAAGCTCCGTAAAGATTTATGGGCAGCTTGTATAATATATTATAATTCATCCTGTGAATTCAGCTATGTCAAACAATTAGTATTTTTATTATTACATCTATTTTGTTTTAATGCTGCAATGAGGTCCACTTAAAGTAGCGAAACACATCACGAACGAACTCAGTCTTGAGAAAATTACACAAGGGTATTGTATCTCACCAGAAATTGAACCCGGAACCTACATATCTACAGCGGTTGTTTAAATCTTAACTTTTTGTTAAGGAATCAGTTATAGGCCTGAAAATATAACGTTTGTTATTTAAAAAAAAAATGTATTTTTTTATACCGTTGAACCCGATACATGTTGATAATTTAACGAAATAGTGGTATATACAATGTGTTTTCTTAATAATGTTACATTTTGCAGTTATTGAAGAAATTTTATTTCTATTCACAATTTAAAAAAATATTAATAATGAGGAAAAGTTAATTTTTTTAATTTGTGTGACGAGTTGTAAAATCGCCTTTTAGAGACAGACTTTTCTTTTTTTTGGCAAAAAAAGTATTTATCAATTTTTAACGAAAATAATAGCAACCGCAGATAAGGTAATAAAAAGATTATATAAAATTAAACAATAATTTATACTTATGCACGTATAATTAATAAACGCATTAAATAATATATTCTCAATTTTATTACCTTTTCATTAGCACCACCTTCTCCCACTAACTACGGCTTTGGTACCGCCCAACTAATTTATCGTATAAATTATATTTCCTTCGTCAGAGTATTTAATCATTTTGACATTGGAAATGATAGTTACCGAGTTTCATTATAAATTATATTAAACTAAATAACCTTAATGAATTTTCATTTAACATTAAAAATATCATCACACACTGAGACACTTTCAGGGGCCTACATCAGCAGAAAACGTCAGATTATGATGACGATGTAAGTTGGTTATAACAGTTACATTACTAATATTTATAACTACGTATCCAGGAGAATAAATATCACATATTTATGGCACAGTTGCATTACCGAGAACATCTCCGCAAGGGAGAAATATGTTGCCACTAAAGAGCTTAATCCTTCACAGCCCGGCGAGCATTCAGCCGTCTGGGTCTACCCTGTCCAGTCATAAATTACCAGTCCCTCCCTGAACACGCCAAACCACCGGCACCCGGTATAAAGGAATAAAACAGGCGTAGCAACAACTTTTACGGCGCGAGATATGACGACAACGCTTTTGATGATGTTCCATGGAAACTTAATCCGAGCTTGATCGGTTGAACCGTACTCAAACAATGTTTAAATTGCAGATCTTCACTGCTTGGTAAAAAGAGAAAAAAAAACAATTTATTTATGATTTTAAGTTAAGTTTTTGTAAATCTTGGTATATTAATAATAAAAAATTGTTAGAATTAATCGAAAAAGGGCATGACTAAATAAAATAAAGTGAAAGGTACTTAGAATAGGGAACTTCTCACCTAAGACAAGACTAGCAGTGCATTATGGAGCAATAAAACTGATATGAGTATGAGTAAGTAGAAATTCCATTTATGACAGTGAAAGAAATGAAAAAATTACGACTCGCTTCTGCTAGCAAAATGCAATTGCCTTTGGTGCCTTTTGACGCATTTCTATTGTATTTTAGCTTTAATGTTTTATTAGGACCGTCGATATGTACATTTTCTCAACGGATATCTTGTATGTGTAATCATAACTAATGACAGATTTGGCATTAACATTGTATAAATTATTAATTATTATCATTAAAATAAATAAAAAATGGATGGAAAAAATTTAAGCATGTTATCACTTTATTATAATTTGTATTTTATCACTCGTCTTGGAGGTGTGTTGATTCCTTCTACGTTAGGGGTCGTTAGCTAAGGGTCTGTCAAATGTGCACTGTTGATGTCTTCAGGACTTGTTTTTTTGGTGGGTCCTGCCACTAAAAATTGTACCGGAAGTGCGTTAAAAAATTCGTAACGCTTTTATATAAACCCTCATTATTATTTAATGTTTTATTTTCATCTTTACTAAATAAATAACTTTTTGAAGTCCGAAAGAAGAAAGAAGCTATTGTCAATTCTTATATTATACCTACGTTATTTTAAAATATACACACTTAGGGCAAACACTTGAATGGGGATTAAACAATTTTATTTTAACGTTTTAAACGCCATTATCTAGAGCGATATCTGGGAACAACCTAATTTAGGGATAAGTCTAGTTATAATGTAGTAGCATCCAATACTTCGAAAAGGAACGCCAGCAGAACGCTGCAATTAAGGGAAGTAAGCAAAAAAACAAACGATGAAATCGATCGCTGCCATCTTCCTGTGTCTAAGATGCTTCAGAACTTGTGGATCCAGGATTGACCTCTTCAGTCGCCTGAGGACCGTCAAGCGTGAGAAACAGTCTTCCCGGTACACGAAGGACTGTGAAGCGGGACTCCATATCGGCGTTACACTTTCGCCATCCATATTGGCATTTTTTAACGCTAAAGTGCCTAAAGCTACTGATACACATGCTTATTAGTGGCACGTGAGCATGCGCAGTATCGACCTTCTTTAGACCTTGCTTATTAGTGGCATGTGTGTAGGCACATTGCTAGATAAGAGCATGCCACTGTCATTCACCATGAGAAGGGGTATCTTTGGAGCATGTGTGAACAGTCTTGCTTATTATGAGCATGCTTATGTCATTCGCGGGCTTCGCGGCTAGTATTATCAATGCGATCTTCTCTGTCCGCGACAGATGAAACAAATATGGCGCGTTGGGGAGATGATAAAACTTATATAGGAATATACTTGACTTATTATAGGAATCAACGAATGTCTGTGGAATACTCGGTCACCGTTGTGTAAAAATAATATAGCGAGAAATAATGTTTATGAAACTTTATTAAAAGGCATGAATGATTAAAATCTTACAATAATAATTATAAAAACTAAAATCAAAAATGTGCGGATGGAAACTCGGAATCCGTTTTGATTTATTGGTTCACTTGAATATTCTATTTCAGTTTGCAAAGTTTCCATTTTGAACAAGAGCGTCTCTATTCTATGACAAGAGCATGCCAGTAATAAGCATGTGTGTTTGATTGTTAGCTTTGGGCATGCTTATTTATGAAAATGCCACGAATAAGCATGCTAGTAATGAGCAAATGTGTACAGTTGTTAGGGCATGCTTATTAGTGACATGCTCATTAGCATGCCACTAAATAAGCATGTGTATCTGTACTTTAATGCTAAATTCTCCCCGCCTCACGGCAAATGAGGCAACAGCGTTCATGCCGCGCGGCAGGGAGTCCACCCAAAACCACTACACTGTCTCTGGGGTGCTACAGGAAATTCATAAAATATATATTTAACTCGACAGACGTTGTCCTGCCCGAACGTTGGCTTTTTGTTTGGATGGCATAAATCTTAGAACCCAACTTTAGTGACACCTACCGGATCCATTTGTAAATTTAAACCATCCAGGGACCCACTCGAACGCACACAATTTTTTTTTATCAAAATCGGCTCAGGCGTATAGGAGGAGTTCAATGACATAAATACGTAGAGAAAAATTATGTAAAGATACAAATATATGTAAAGATACAAAATAACACATAATACTACACAGGAATTAACATGGCATACATTGTATCAATGTATTGGTTTAAAAATTAATAATATTGAATATGAAAAATAAAATAAAATACAAAATGGAATATTACCATATACTCTATAAATTTTATGTATAACAAAGAAAGGAGAAAAAAGAAAGCATAATTAACAGAATGTACAGAAAATAATATATACAAAAAAAGTATGTTTATTAGAAGTGAGGGAGATTCGCAACACGAGGGACAGCCTATGATGACGATTTCAAAAAAAAATTCTGACTGAAGCGATGACGTTACCTTTGGAAAAAAAAATGTCGCCTCTGGTTCAGGTAACGAATAATTAAAGCACTATTTTAATTAAATGAAATTGTTCAAATACTTTAGAGATTAAATACCCAACAGAGAATGAAAAGCTGACCGCGGTATGTTAAAAACTGAACACCGTACATAACTCGCTTATTCTACCTTTTTTCTTCTTCTTTTTAAATTTCCGCCAGATCTAAATGAAATACTCACTTATATCTAGCGCAGGAGTTGTGCTGGGGGACGCTCAAGTCCGTAGTAAAATGAATGTTCTTAGATAAAATACGTATTAATTGCACAAAGGTAAACTGCGCGGGTGGAAATTCCAGTCCGTAACGCGAGGGAAAAATACAAAAGGAATGCACAAAAAATCAACTTTGAAAAAAATATTTTGCCGGTTAAACGAATCAATGACCTGGATTCTTCAGGGTGCTCAACAGAAAGAGGGAAAATAGGGTTTTCGAAAATAAATTACAGAGCTTCGAGAAGCTTCTGAACACATTATTTTCTTTGTTCTGTCTCCAGCTTTTCGGAATCGGAATGAAGGCAATGTTTTCAGTTAATCAAAAATTTTGGCAATTGGGTTTTTGGTTTTTACTCTCTTTATATTAACTCGTGGCGTCTGCTTGCTTGCCGTCAACAAAAACTTTGGATCGATTTTTGACCCTTTTTCCGTGGTCCAATCCAGCTGAAACTTGGCAAGCAGACTCGTGGCGACGATAAAGAAGATCTATCAAATTTTCGTTAAAAAAAATTAATAATTATAGTATAATTTCGGATTTTTAGAAATTTTATTGTTTTTTTCAAATTGGAATCATTAGAAAAGTTTGATTAGCAATGTCGCGGAATATTTTCTAAATTTGAATTACTCCGCGGTACAATAGGTACATCACTACAAATTTCGAAAATTTAAAAAACAATTGGTTCACAGATAACAGCAAAATTGGGTTTTTTGGGAAAAAATCAAATAATAATTTATTTCTTTTAGATTTCTGCTTAGTTTTGAAAAATTCTACATTACTCAAATCTGATTCTGACTAAATCATTTGACGCTGGAAATTCATAAGTTACGATATTGATGATAATTGAATGTATCAAAATCTTGACATCTCAAAACATCTGACATTTTAGAAATATATTAAATTTCTGTAAGTTTAGTGTTATGTTATATGTTTTAATTCGTCTTTAATTATTGTTATATTTTACAAAAAAAGGGATTATAGTAAAAACTTGGTTTTTATGGGTTTCTTTTCGTCTTATTATTATTTTTTAGTGCCATCATAAGCTGCGGAAGTCTATGATCGCAATATCCATCTCTTGCTATGGCATTTGTGGTTCAGTCTTCTCATCACATCTCACAAGTCCGTTTTGAGACTATCCGTCAATCTTCGTGTTGGTCTTTCCCTGGGTCTCGATCCTGTATATGAAGGCTTTGTGGTACAGGACTCTTCCACAGCAGTCTTCATGCTGTCTCTGTTCTCTGGATGTGAAAAATGGCTATTCTCAATAAGTTAATCTTTTTTAGGGATAAAAAATATAAATATATATATATTTATTTTAAATATCATCGATAGATTTGGCAGTTACTTCGTGGGGCAACATTTTAATTAATCACAATTATTGACAAACAATGAAAATGGTTTTGGCCATGATCCAACGAGAACGAACACATTACTACACATGAATACTTAAACAAACTTAAATACGGAATTTAATTTCAACCGGTTAACCGAATATTAAAATAGTGTAAAAAATTCGGGAACGATACAAATACCACACCACACATCTCTCAACCTTTAACTTTCTATTCATTTCGTGCATTCTACAGCTCTCTATTTCTTTAATCTTCGTTGCACTATACACCTTATATGCCCTCGTAAAAAAACAGTCTGGTGGGAAAAGTTATCATTGAATAGCAGGGAGTGAACTCTTATAATAGTAGGGAAATTTATCTTTCCTCAAAAACTACCCCTATAAAACTACTTCTCGTTTAGAAGTAAAACTTTTCAAATGCTATAGGCGCTTAATTTAGGAATTCCACATGCACACATTGCACATCGTATTTTTTTGACGTAATAACAAATTTATTTTCTTCTTCAAATGTAGCAAATTTATTTTGTGGTAACATAATTATAATTGATATAAATTAACTATGTTTATTTTTATCAATTATATTATATTTTATTTTTGTTTTCCTGACGAAGAAGCCATTGGCTTCGAAACATGTTGATTTTTTTTCAATAAATAAGTGGTTTAAACAAAGTTAATTTATATCAATTAACAAATTTATTGGTTAAAATAAGTAAATGAAGATTGAAATCAATATAATCGAATGTGATTATTAAAAATATTTTTTTTCAAATAGAGATGCGAAAACCCAATACTTCAAACTAAGCTAAACGTTTGTTCTATGAAAATAAAAAAATAGCATGCTGATCTCCTGGAATGAGACTCGAACTACTGCCCATTGATCACAAAGCGAGAGTCTTTACCACCAGGCCAACAAGTATGACCGCATGAATGGAAAACTTTATTATTATTCACTTCATCGTTATTTCTATTTCATTTTACTACTCGAGTTTCGAGAGTATCAATATAATATATCGCCAAATCTTACAATAATATCTGTGGGCGAAAGAAACAACAGAACGAGAAAATCGAGTTCCCTAGCCAGAAAAATTTAGATAAGACGGAAAATAAAATAAAATGCGATTATTTTTTATTTTTTGAAAAAGGACAAATGATATTGTTTTTAGAATTTGCCAAGAAACAACGACGTTAGTCAACATGGTCTAATGTTCTTGTGCAAATAACAAAACTACTGGTTATTATTATTAAATTAGATAAAAATAATAAAAGCTTTACAGAAACATTTACTAAACAAATTCCTTTCGCCCACAGATATAAGCTATAAGATGTTTAATCTTTTTATAATCCTAATATTTAATCTTAAATTAATCAATGTAAGATGCACCTTCTTCAGTATGCTCAATATATTTTGCATCTTGCATAATATTTACAAAGAACACGGATTACCTTAATACGACTGGACATTCAACAGTCGCTGTACCAAGAACGTAATACTGAAAAATATAGTTGATCTTCTCGGAGCGAATAGTAACATCAAACGGAATATAAAAATTCCTTTTGCCTTTGTGAAAATCAAAAATTTTTCGAATTCACTATAGGTACTAAATTTAAGCATTTATTCAAAATATGTTATTCAAAATAGCGAATAATACTTTAACCGTTTTGATGGTACAGTTTTAGTATTCTCAATAACTAACTGAGATCAAATTGTTTTTACCAGCTTTCGGGATTACTTCTCTACATCATTTTTAGTCTCAGTATTTCATTTTGTGCTTGTCTTGGCTTTGGTAAAAAAATCCCTGTTAAAACCAATTATATTATTTTACTTTCAAAAAGTATCTTAAATTTTTTTTTAGAGTTATCTCATCGCGAGTAGTATCGTGGACACGGGCCGATATGGAGCAGTTCTGAACAATGCTACTGGTGGTCTCTTGGGCAGACCTGATGGAGATACCACATCCATAGATTGCACTTCATTTTCTCTTAGATAACAGCCTCTACATTGAATCAAGGTAGAGAATACAAGACACTCTTGGATTTTCAGTTTCGTAAACAATGTATCCAACGATGAATAAATGTTCACACCACTGTTGCTGGTTGGTACTATGTATGCAATATCAGCAATGAAGAAGTATTCATGAATTAGGTAATAGAGCTAATGACAGCAAAAAATAATCGTGAAAGTCAAGATAGAAAGCAGTAGAGGTGTGTGTAGTAGAAGTGTAGGTGTCTTGACTGCGTAACCTCATAAAGGAGTAAAATGTTCAAAATGCCAAAGATGTTATACACCTTGCAAGGATAAGTCAGCATATTCCTTTGTTATATTGTGCACTATATTAAACATTGTACTGGACATGCTTTGGGTTATTTCGCCACTCCTATAGTATTAAGAAGACCAGTCCCTTTCATCATCTCATCACTATCAGTAGTGACTGTCTCCCTAAACTATATATTAGTGATAAAACAATTCAACGTGTACGCAGTACAAAATTTAATTTAGCGTCAATTAAAATAATCATCTTAAAAGTAAGTACCATATCAAAATATAATAGCATAGCTACATCTTTGTGGCCAACCTGCGATAGAAGATCGCACATGAAGAACAGAAGTAGCTGATAGCTGGATGCTGTCTGGGCGTGGTCCATCTACGATTATTATATGTATACGGAATTTGACGTGATCGCGATCATGATTGTCTCTGAATGACAGTAATTTAGGCCGGGTTCTTTCCAAGTTTTATCTAAGCCAGATCGACCTACTGAACTCCCTCTTCGAACATCCCAATTAATCCTCAGGGCCGCTTGTAGACATTTTATAATTCCGTCGAACAAATTCCTGGTGCATTTCTTCATCTAAAATTATTGCCCGTTTCGGTATGTTGCCCCAAGCTGTTGGAATTTTAAGGGGCTTTTAAAAAAGAACGTCTTCGCTTTCAATCTATATTCAAATGAGGTCTTCCGCCGGAAGTTCCCTACAAACTGTGCAACGGCTAGGGGTGCAGGAATCCGGGAGCTCGCTTTTTGTCCGGGAATATCTATATTCAATGAAAGAATATTTTATTTTTTCATTTGCATAAAAGCTCTCGATACGGCGATACCATCAGCTAGTCGAAATGAAAATTATGAATTAATAATATTTGTAAAATATTTACTTCTGATATTTTTATTTAATATCAGATTACAGGTATTAATCAGCCCAATCAGCGTATCTATTGACGTAGGGAATGAAATAATTTTTCTGAAAACTTATCAATCTACAATTTAAAGAGAGATGCTTTTGTATGTATGTTTGTTTAGTAGTAAACATACATACATATAAATGAAACATATTTTTTCTTCTGAATGAAGGTTTGAACATTGTGGTGACATAATTATCAAAATAAAACACAAATCACTTTGTTTTCTCCACTTTATTAGATATACAATCTACATGTTTCGAGAACAATGTTCTCTTCTTCAGGATTGTTTGTGTACTAAAATTGAAAAAGATAAACCATGCAAGTGTGTTATGGTGAAGAGGAAGGTGAGGGGAGGGGGGGGTCGGAAGTGTTAATTATGGAATGTCATCTGAAGGGGATGGAATCTTAAGTGGATTTGACTCTATTTTATACACACTCACTGAACAAAAACTTAAGTGGAACTCTATTCTTTATTCGCACTAATCGATACACGTATTAGAATATTCCACAAAACTGGTAGGTACTCTTTATTCACACCGTTTCATCTATCGCATGTATATTCGCGTCCGTTTTCGTGATTAATCGCACAGTTCACTTCTATTTACTTTTCGCGACTTCATCAGCTCTCAAACACATGCATTTTATTTATTTACGGGAAACTAACTGTACAAATGAATATCAGCTTACACATAAATATTATATAGTACAGAGACCATCTCACAAGTTTCCACAGAATGAACAAGTAATGTAATAAAATTTAAGAACAAAAATTTAACAGTATAAAAAAATGCAAGGTTTTACACCTTAAAAGTGTTATTTTGTACTGAAAATGACGCTTTTAAGGCGTATCTTAACCCTTAAATCAAGTATTGACTCTGAATTCGGGCCAAGAATAAAGAATAGAAAAATAAACAGGAGAATCAAAGAATGAAAAAATTCTACGAACTTTTCCGGTATAATTTCACATATTCCAATTCTTTCTAAAATTTTCTAGATTGTTCGGAAGACTTCGTGCATTTTTGTTTTTAAAATCTCTTGACTCGTGGTATATATTATAGGGGTCCCCAGTTAGAATATCTGGCGTTACTAGGTGATCCAGAGGTTTCGGGGTTATTTATGCAATATTTGGAGGTGATATATCCTATAGATTTATCCAGAGGCTATTATACTTTCTACTTTCCAGGATCTCAGAGTGGAGGTAACCAGTTAGCGCTATAGAACCAGACTAAAGAATTACGATCCTCATCCATGAGCACATCATCGACTGAAAAATATATGTTTAAAATTATACATATTTACAAAGTTGCAAACGAAAAAAATCATAAACCAACATACCTATAAAGGCAAAACTTCGGGCGTGTCCCAAAGTTTATATTTTAATATTTTAGCTCTTTTTTAATGTCGTTTATTATCGTTATAGTATATTTATTACTATCGTTGTCTAACCTAAACCTTTACCAACCCAACTCAACCATTCTAATTTGCAAAACAAATTCGATTGTCATTTAAAAAACGTTTTCAGAAATTTTTTCTGTCAAATGACTGCAAAGAGAAAAATCCAAAGATGTTAAATCGTGCGATCTGGGGTGTCAAGTCCAGTCTCCGAGACGAGAAATTAGGCGTCCAGAAAATATCTGATGTAATAACTCAATTGCTTCCCGATTTATTTGGCACATAGCCCTATCCCGCTGGGGAAAAACGCTGCTACTAAAAAAAATCGCCATCAAAGTCCCAACCACAGGCCAAAAAAATCAACATCGATCAACAACGCAGTCCTTTAATCATTTTCTATTTCCATAATTTGCGAAGTGAATTTTCACATTTATTAAAATAAATTAGAGATGTCTCACAGAGATGAAGCTATTTATATGAAAAATAATATTTGGAAGTATTTTTTACACTTAAGCCAGCCAATGACAGGTCGTAAATCCTGTAAACACCCAAAAAGGCATTTATAAATACTTTCCCATGTAAATAGCCTCGTATTTGTGAGACGTCTATATTTTATTATAATTTATGATGATCTTTCTGGGGACATAATCCCGTACTGTGCTCTTAAAATTTTTAAGATATTCAATTTCAATGCGCTGCGCAACCGCGTTTATCGGCGCATAATAACCTTATTTGTATCTGATTTTATAGCTAGAACGGAGATTTTAACATTTATGAGTATTTTATAAAATACTTTTATAATATGCAAGCAAGGTGTCTTTGAACAGGTATCAATTGTAATCTGCCAATATTTTCCAAATAATCATAGGCAATTGCACAGTGGCGGTTTGTCTCTTTAATACCTCATATGAATGGTATAAAACCAAAGGCAGCAATATCTACAATAAGAGCTGCAGTCATCGAGAATTACTATTTTTTTATTATGTAGTTAATTGGATATTTTATAAGAATCATGATAGCCTATAAATTTATAGGAAACATGGTTTTGGAAGTGGTAGATATATAAAATCTAGAAACCGGTATATTTTAAATTAGTAATAATCGTTTTTTATTTTTTAGATATTGCTGGCTTTGCTTTTATACCCCACAAATGATATTTCTAACCCTGAAAGATAAAAAAATATAATGCTACCCATTTAAAATAAAGCCTAAGTTTAAATCACCCTTTACATTAGAAACCAAGTTCAAACATTAATAAGTTTTCCTCAAACTAGATAGAAAACAGGCGAGCTTCTTCAAAATATGTGTCTCATTCGAGCAGTATTAAATTAAAAAAATAAACTTTTATTTTTTGTGTGTACCAGAGCTAGCAGCAGAAACTTGGCCGGTTAATTCCTGCTTACATTATGAGTCTAAAATGTTCAAGCAACCATGACTTAATATCAATAGTTATGGAGATATGTATTATCAAAGTTGGCATTTTTTTTCAATATTTCTGACTTATTTTTTGCGAAAAGTTGAACTATCATTACAGCAACCTATATCGATTACGAAAAATTCATTTTCTTCAATACAACTTAAATAAAATCATAAAGACCTTGTAAAAAATGACTTTTTTCAATTTTTGCAAGGTTTTTATCATTTTATTCGACTTGTATTGAAGCGAATGAATTTTTCATAACCGACGTAAGATAATGTAATGATAGTTCAACTTTTTGCAAAAAATAAGTAAGAAATATTGAAAACAAATGCAAACTTTGATATTGCATATCTCCATAACTATTGATAGTAGGCCATGGTTGCTTGAACATTTTAGACTCATAACATAGTCAAGAATCTACCTACCAAGTTTCTGCTGCTAGCTCTGGTACACCCTGTATATACATAAATTAAAAGTCAAACTCGCGTCACTTCGCATTTATTTTTCAGCACATATCTTTGAAAAAGCGTCGAATTTGATAAAAATCATTTTTAAAGTTTCCTTTTGCCGATGAAAAAGTTGCCTAAGCGCTTACCCAATAGTTTATACAAAAAGTTACAAAAGGTAATTGAAACCTTTCTGAGGGCTTTCGCAACTTACCCGCCGAATAAATCGTCAACATAATATAAAAAATACCACATTTTTGACATCGAGGTTTTTATATTATCAGGCTGGTTCATATTCTCCCAACCCGCTTTTACGAGTTCACCGACGTGTAGATAAAAGACGCTTATTTTCTCGAAAACTGAGGTCCACTAGTCAATCTAAATTAAATTAAAGTTTGACAAGTTCTCACAGCTGTCTCGTAGTGTAGAAAGAATTTGACAGAATAAATTCTCAACGCGTAGGGATGTGCAGACAAGGAATTCGTGTAAGAGAATATGAACCGATTCTTTTAGGTTGATGCATGTCTCAACACCGATTCTCATGTCAAACCAAAATCACCTTCGTGTGAGAATAATAAAATAAAAAAAACAAATTAGACCTATGGTAACACGCAGTAGAAATGTGGAGTTGCGTATGCGCACGCGTGGAAAATCTATGTGCTACAGTGTATAGTATAAGAATGAGTACATAGGGAGTACATATAATGCTGGCTACAGCTATTTTTCCTTTATTCTATATATTACCCTACAGCGTACTGATGGAATAAGGAAAGGACCGCTCAGGTTGTTTGGTCATGTGGAACGTGTGAGCGAGGAGAGAATGCCTAATAAAATATATGAAGCGAGTGTTTAGTGTTAAAGGCAGCACGATTAGAGGATCCGCAAAAGACCTGTCAAATCAGATAAACCGAATATTGGAGGATGGCCCTGTTAAAAGCTTCAACATCATGCATCGGAAGATGTATGATACTAACTAAAATGGACGAGTCATAGATAGCGAGACCCAAATTGTGCAACGTTCTGTCCTCTCTGCCTATCTTTGCGGGGAAAGTGCATGGAATGTACTTGGTTAGTTGGTTAACTAACTAACCGTCCCACCGTTTCCATGCAGGAATAGGCAGCCATACGCACAACGCCACACTGTTCTATCATGGCACACCACTTTTACTTCGACCACATTCTTTTCATTCACATTCTTCGAGTATTGAAGCTTTTTACAGGGCCATCTGACATCTCCCTTCGACACTCGCTTGTTATTTTTTCTTTACCATATTCTCCTCGCTCATACGTTTTACTTAACTATACCATCACATTGATTCTTTCTTTATTCTACTAAGCTACAGCCAGCATTACATACATTTTGTTCTTACTCTATGGTGCATTTCTACCGCATGTTACCTACATTATTTTTTGCCAATTTGAAGCTTCACTTCCATACATTAGGAACGTCTATCTTGTTCTTCTTTAGCGACCTCATGGGACACACAGATTTTCCACGCATGCGCATAACCGTATTTCCACAGTTTACTTCTCTACTTTAGTTGATGAGTTCATTTTAAATTAAGAAAAATTAATTACAAGTACTTGAAATATTAAGTTAAACATGTCGGAGTGCAAGTACACGTGGCACAGTGGAATAGTACAACCTACCAACGAGAATGTGAACATCAGTCGTGAGCCATAATTGCTTCAATTTCTGCTTTCTTTGTGACCAACCGGCGCGGGCGGGTGAGCGAGCGAGCGAGTAAATGAATGAATGAAAAAATCAAAGCTAAAATCGCTCTTTCCAGCGCATGCCGAGCTAATAATTACATCGTCAAAGTATCAAAGGGCCGCGGGTCGCCGCTTGCAATGCGCCATCATCAGGGTTGGCACAACAGTAAAGCCATGTATTCACTAGGGGACAAATCGCGTCAACAGTCGCATCAACATCTACGCTCATATTTCGAGGACAACGACGCGGTCATTTGATGTGTACACACCGGGACTCACACATCACTTGTCGCGAAATGTCGCTCGATGAGGTTTTGATGACAGCTGCGTATCTATTTACACTTACCGCCCGATGAGGTTATGATGACAGCTGCGTATCTATTTATTTTAACGAGTTTATCGAAACGTAAGATGAGAAAAAGGTGGTGGGTGCGAAATTATTTACTGCAAAGAGAAAGAAGGATGGATATTCTATGCGATCTTCGAATGTCAGACGGCTCTTTTGTCAATTTCACTCGAATGACAATAACTGATTTTAACAATTTATTACAAATAATCGGGCCTTCCAAAGCCAAGCAAGACAATATTAAGGAACGCTGTTGGCCCTCACATCATTTAATTTTTATATTCACGGTTTGAAGTGTCCCACAAAATTGTACGACTTTGGTAGAGCGCGATGAGTTGGAGAACAATTTCGTTTCCCCACGTTAATGTCATTGACGGATACGGAGCATGCACATTCACTTAACTAAATAAATACACCACGTGGTACTGACGCGCGGCGTAATGTGGCAGTGAGCTCGCTCGGGTACCGTGCTCATGGCAACGTTGCCACGGCATGTAGAAATGCCGCGCTATGTTGTGCGCGACGTCGCGTCACGACGTTGCAACGTCACGTAGACTCTATGCCGCGCGTGCTGTTGAGGGACAATTTGTCCCCTAGTGAATACGTGGCTTAATAGACTAAAAGCCAGTGACTTGCAGACTTGTGCTATAATATCAAACCTGAAATAATAGGTGTACCCATAAGTAATCAATTATTTGAGTGGCAACAAAAAAAGGAATTTAACTACATTTAATTTTATTTTTAATCGATTTAATCTCCATCGTATCTAGGACCTTTTGCCATCTCGTTGACTTTTAAGAAAAATATGCCTCCAGGTGTTTTTAATTCATTGTTAAACCCTACCGGGCGCCCACTTCGATCGCTATCAGACAAGTCAAAATCACCGTCGGAAAATTTTCTAAACCAACGTTGGCACTTATTTACTTTCAATACGTCTCCATACACATCACAAATTATCTTTGCTGCAACCGTTGCATTAACACCCGATAGAAAATGAAACAGCATGCAATGACGTAAATTTTGTAAGTTAGTTGATTGTCCGCCATTTTACAACAGAGTAATAAAAAAAATTAATTTAATTGTCACAAGTCACAAGACCACGGATTATAATACTGCGTATAAAACACGTCTTTACACGTTCACTTTACTGAGCTTGACCGAAGCAAACATTCCACACCAAAAATAATTGATTACTTATGGGTGCACCTAATATTTTCTGTAGATGTACGCCATAGTAGGTAAGAAGGTTTGGATATTATGACATTTGAGTTCGGGGGATTTTGGCAGATAACAGGTAACACAAGTTATCCAGCCCCCACCGTTTATGCAAGTTGTGTAGAAAGGTATTATAATGAAGGGGTCGGGAAATATATCTCTATGGAGAAACGCAATAGGTTTTAATAAAGTTTTTATTTGAATGAGATTACAATGGAGTTATTAGAGATGATGTTTTCATCGGTGCCTATGGTCTGACGTCACGCGTTGCGGCACACGTTCGTCTATTTATGCTACTATCTATCAGCATATGATGCTCAGTAAATAGCATTCGATCGAAACAAGATTCGCATTATATAGAAATACTAGCTGTTGCTATTGATTAATTTGAAAATAAATTTTTGGGGGGAAACACAGGTTCCATTGTTTTTCCAATCCTCGAATTAAAAAAATGTTTCCATTTAATCAAGGCCGGGACGGATAGGATGTCTAGGAAAAAAAGTGTGGCCTATTTTTTCCGTCGGGAATATGAAAGCAAAATTCGGATCCAATCGGTCAAGCGGTGTAGATTTGTACACAAAATATATCTGAGGGAGGGTGTGGAGTAGAGAGGGAAGGGGAAATGTCGCCTATGTTATCCGCGGGGTCTTAAAGAATAAGTTTGCAAATTTTGAGTCTGATCAGTGGAAGATTTGCATTGAAAATATATCAGGGGGAGAGAAAGGGGTAAAAGGAAGGGAGGAAATATCACCTATGTTACCCACCGAGTCCTAAAGCGTAAGAATGCAAAATTTGTAGTAGATTTGTATAAAGAACAGACAGTGAATGGACACCCACCGTATTCCCAGGACCGTTTTATGAGCGAAAGCTCCCATATCGGTCCCACTCACAAGTCGCCAGGTTGACAATTTTTTCACTAATGGCTTTTCCCGTGCGGCATCAAATAAAGGGCGACGCCGCAAGGTTTGAGCCGCAAAAGTCCATTCACTATTCCTCCTACAGAACTCGACACAATTTCTTTCTTAATTTAGAAAAAAAAATACAGAAAATAATATTACCAAAAATACAAAGTATAAAATTTTAAACAGAATGAAGGCAAGGGTGGATTGAGTGGGAAGGAGGGGCAGTGAGGGACGGGTAGAAAGGATATCAGGATACTGTCCCTACAGGGGAAGGACAAAACAGAAAACGGGACAGTTCAGTCCAGACGTCCACAGGTCCATAGTCGACAGTCTCATCCACGGAGCAGCTCTCAACGCGAAACCCACGTCCGAACAAACACCCGGAAGAGTCTGATAAAGAACAGACAGACAGACAGACAGACATTGAGTTTTATAGGTATAGATTTTAACGTTATTAATTTCAATATAAAAAAAGTAACCCATAAAAACCAAGTTTTTACTTTACTCCCTTTCTTTGTAGAATATAACAATAATTAAAGACGAATTAACACATATAACAGTACACTAAACTTACAGAAATTTAATATATTTCTAAAATGTCAGATGTTTTGAGATGTCAAGATTTTGATAGATTCAATTATCATCAATATCGTACCTTATGAATTTCCAGCGTCAAATGATTTAGTCAGAATCAGATTTGAGTAATGTAGAATTCTTCAAAACTAAGCAGAAATCTAAAAGAAATAAATTATTATTTAATTTTTTCCCAAAAGACCCAATTTTGCTGTCATCTGTGAACCAATTGTTTTGTAAATTTTCGAAATTCGTAGTGATGTACCTATTACACCGACGGAGTAATTCAAATTCAGAAAATATTCCACGACGTTATCAGGCTGCCGCGCCGTTGCAAATCAAACTTTTCTAATTTGAAATCCAATTTGAAAAAACCAATAAAAATTTTAAAAATCCGAAATTATACTATAATTATTAAATTTTTTTAACGAAAATTTGATAGACCTTCTTGATCGTCGCCACGAGTCTGCTTGCCAAGTTTCAGCTCGATTGGATTACGGGAAAAGGGTCAAAAATCGATCCAAGGTTTTTGTTGACGGCAAGCAAGCAGACGCCACGAGTTAATCAATAAAGGGAGTAAAAGTTCAGCCCTGTTTTCATTATGAGTTGGCCGCACCATATTTGCACTCGCATTGCGCACTCGACATTACTCACTGGATACATTCGCTCTAGCGACCGTCCGACATGGACAAATATTTTCATAAGTTTAATCTTGTACGGGCTTTCATGTTGTCTTTTATATGTGCAGCGCATGGAAAATAAATAAATAGACTGCTTCACCCCTGCGTCATCCCATCAATAGGTACCTGAATATTTCAATACATATAAAGGCTTTTTGTTGGGTAAGTAATTACGAAATCCAACAGGTAAATTACCAGGCACGTGCAATGAGAATTTTTTTTTATTTTTTAAAAAATAGTGTTGCGAACACGGAGTGCGTATCGCATCAATATTCTTACTATTGTTAATGCAAATTTTTTTTATCTGTTACATTTTTGTCGTGTTGTTTGGTTTCTAAATAAGATAAATGTGAAAATAATTCCAATAAATCTTAACAATTTTATCTATTTATGTTAAATTATTATTTAAATGAATTGAAATGCATCATTGTCTTATTTAAATTTTAGTTTATATTTATTTATAATTTGTATTTCTGTGTCAGCGCTGGTTTCTATGGTTTAAGACAGATCGAGTCTGTAAGAAAATGCCTTCCCCCAGACGCAGCAAAGTCACTGATTAGTGAGTACGTCATCTCGCGGCTGGACTATTGTTAACTCAATATATTAGATCCATACATATGAAATTGACGTTTAGTATGGGAGGAATATAAAGCCGATTTTTTTTATTATAATATATTTATTTAATCAAAGTATGTACCATTGCTATCTATGCACTTTTGCCATCTCATAGGTAGTTCATCGATCCCTTTACTAAAAAAACCATTCGGACAGGAATCAATAAAATCTTTGAAGGCGGTTTGGACTGCCCCATCGGAGTTGAATTTTTTCCTTTGCAAGAAGTTATCCAAATTTCTAAAAAATGGTAATCTGTTGGGGCAAGGTCCGGAGTGTACGGTGGATGTCTTAGACATTCCAATTGAAGCTCCTCTAATTTGTTAGCCGTCTGTTGTGCAGTGTGTGGTCTAGCGTTATCATGAAGCAGCAGTGGCCTAGAGCGATTAACCAGCCTCGGTTGTTTAGCAGCTAGCTTTTCCATCATGGTTTGCAGTTGCTGACAATAGACATCTGCCGTAATCGTCTGGCCAGATTTAAGAAAGCTGTAGTGAACGACACCAGCACTAGTCCACCAAACGCTCACAAGTAACTTTTTTGGAGTCAATTTTCGCTTGGGGCATGGTTTGGCTGGTTCGGCAGGGTTCAGCCATTGCGATGAGCGCTTCCGATTATCGTACAGGATCCACTTTTCATCACAGGTAATGATTCGATTTAAAATCCCTTCATTATTGTGCCGGTTGAGTAATGCAACGCAGCAGTCAACGCGCGTTTGTTGATTTGCTTCACTCAATTCGTGAGGTACCCACCTTTCAAGCTTTTTCACCTTACCAATTTGCTTCAAGTGGATTAAAACAGTTTTATCACTAACACCGCAGCCTGCAGCTAACTCGGATGTGGTTTGCGATGGATCCGCTTCCACAATAGCCTTCAATTCTTCATTATCAACTTTGGTCTCCGGCCGTCCACGGGGCTTGTTCTGCAGGTCGAAATTTCCAGAACGAAAACGTTGGAACCAAAAACGCACTGTGTTTTCTTTTGCGGCACCGTCGCCATACACATCATTAATCCTTCGAGCCGGTTCTGCAGCCACTGGTGCCACGGTGGAACTCGGTGGAACTCGTACTCGTAAATAACGCGATATTTCAAGTTTTGCATTTTGTAAACTGAGTGACGCAAAGAAAAAAACAATTGAGGAAAAAACAAATGAATTATAATTTTCAAAACACAAATACATGAGTAAATAGCTGTATAAATTTGGATTTGGAATTCCTAACCAAAGAGAAGTATTTGAGATCAAAT
>JADDOH010017153.1:0-13110 GCA_016648135.1 Agrypnia vestita | reverse complement strand
GCGGCATCCTTCATCAGGGCCGGCGATAGATTAAAGGTTTTGCGAGGTCAGTATTGAAAATATTCATGAGGTCATAAAAATTATGGCGACTTAGAACAGGTTTCACGTCCGAGATACTATTATAACCTGGTATCTCGGAATAAAAAATATACTATGTACATTGCGCTATTCACAATATATGCACAAATATGCACACGATAAGTTGTTAACTCCAAGCTTTTAAGTCTGCAAATAATGAATAGCTAATTGAAAGCTAAACAAACAAATATATTTGAAAGTCGACGGCATTAAAATTAGACAGCCGATATATTTAAAATTCCCAAACGATTCTGAATGCAACTGAATGAAAAATGATTAAGATTTCATGACACAATTCTACAGCGAAGCGAATCTTCATCAAACTTTCATTTGCTGTAAAAGACAAAACTTACATACCTGGTATAACAATTATTATTGTCATGAAATATATCTTCTATTTAGTTAGAGAAGATGTGAAATAGACGGTACAAACTATAACGAAAATCACTGTGGATACTACATCATAGCTATATATTGAAGATGTGAAATAGACGGTACAAACTATAACGAAAATCACTGTGGATACTACATCATAGCTATATATAAGATAGATACATATTGAATATTGTTATTATTACAATCATATTTTAATCAACGTACAGTTGGTACACGCATCGTCTGCGCGCGCACTATTAAAACCGTATCAAACGAAGCTGTTCGTGTTCACACTGCATATGCGATAGGACTAGAATGTTCAAAGATATAAAATCAACAATAAGTCGTGGTTTAATACAAAGAAAAGTGTTTTCATTTATTTTAATATGTCAAATCTATCTTCGTTCAAAAACTCACTCATAAGCAACATCCATTTTCTAAACGATGACATGAACCTATAGATCCATTAAATCATTCATTCATTAAACACTACATTCAAACACAAAATATACAATACACATAAATGTACATGTAAAATATAATTAATTGCAAAAATACATGTAACTACAGCGTGCCGAAGACACTTGTAATTGGGATAATGGGCATAGTCTTCACTATAATGTTTATTATCAGAGTATCATGTACCTATTATCTTGTTAGTGTCTCTAATAAATAAAATAAAAATAAAAAATAATAATAAAAATAAAGTAAAAAAATAAAAACACAAAGTTATTGCTTTTTACCAAAGTATAGATATAAAATCACTCTAGGAGGTATAAAATTAAATGGATCTCGTATTATTATTATTATATATTCATATAGCCAGTGTCCACTGGCGAGATCGACTCGAGACTACTTTCGGCTTTCGTTGTTCCCGTTTTGAGAGTTCTCCGAGATCGATAGTAAGACAGAAATACTCAAATCCTGCCGGCACGACGCTTAACTTGACAGAGAGACTTAAAATAATATACAATTATTACTCCCGTATTATTTATCCTGAAAAGTGTCTCATAATGTCTCACTTAAAGCATGTTATATATCAAACGTTAAAATTGTTTATTATTTATTTATTTGTTCACTCACGTTCCTTTATATAAAAGAACAAAAACTTTCTGTATATCACGCGTCGGAAAATTATAGATTTTATCGGAATAAGGTAACAATTTTCATTGATATTAGACTTTTTTTTGTAAAAATTCTTCTGAGTTATTTATTAAATCCCAAAAGAAAATGTACAAAATATAATACATATTACATACATTATAAGTATATGAAATCCTATAAAGGTATATACATAGTACATAGGTTCGGGAGATGAGAAGTTAGACATGTGTAATGATTTACACACGACTAAAACTTAATATGTTTTGTTTTGAAGATATTTTTTTTATTATTTTAAAATGCGCGCCAAAATTAAGACAAATTGGTCTAATTTTAATTTGAAATAAGATTTTCTGCTCTACAAGATATTGTGTTTGTAGAACTTATAGAACGTTCGTTAATATATTTCATTATTGAAAATATATTATTTTCAAAATGGTAAACAAGGAAGTATATTATCAGAAAATTTAAAATTAAAAAGCTTGAATTGTGCTATATAACAGATAAGTAATTATTAATCTTTTTTGAAATAAGCCATTCTTTGATTTAAATTTCTTTCGACCTTATCCTAGGACGGGTTTTAAACACTACTCAATATATAATATTTGACAGCTCAAGTACATAGTAGGTATAAATGAAAATCATTAATGTTTCAAATCAGTGCAAAGATTTTGTCGATGATTTTAATTATTATTTAGCATAGGAAAGTAATAAATGTGCAATACAGCCAACATGTTATGCAAGATCTGTTTCAGTATGAATAGGAACTAAGTGAAAATTCTTATTAATCTTTAACAGCATTAATAGATTTATTTATTATGTTAAATATTAATAAAATTATATGGCATTTTTTCAAATCGTCTACAAAAATGTAAAAAGAAAAAAACTCACCCAATGCTCTAACTGTACAGCTAAATAATCAACAAAACTGTGAATAGAAGCAGATTCTTTAACTGAAAATACAAATTAATTTGTAAATTTTATTTTAACACTATTTAATAAATCACTTATTCTTTAATATAAAGTATAATTTGACAACCACAATTAACCCATACACGCTTAAACATAACAACCATTTTTTTGTCAAATTAGTATCTTCACCTGTCAAACTTTGCCGAATACTAAAGCGTACAAGTTTTTTGGTTTTATTTAAATGCTGCACGATTTTCAAATAGGTACGTGCTTTATTCAAAAAACCTGACAATTTCTATGTTTATTTTCCTCGAACGCCCACCGCTCTTTTGTTTAAACGCGAACGCATTGTGTTTTGAGTAATAAAAATACTTAATCGGTTATTTTTCCTTCCTCGACGGGTAAGTACTTTAATACTAGGTAATCGCGATAGTAATGCTGACTCTGCCGAACGTGTCCAGAAGCACACGATGCCGACGGCTTGATCTTGTTGAGGGCTTTTTTAAGTTTCACGTGAAAATAGTATTCGAGAGCATCGCAAATATGGTCGTAAAGGTCGCTATTACTATACGCAGGAGAATTTTAATTTTATACTAATATTATTATATCAATGTTTATCATTTTATACGATGCAATCGACCGCGTTTAATCATATGTTCTGGTGCTATTTTGTTGACGTCCGCAATAGCTAATATGTAATAACTCATAATATTTTTGTTTACAGTCATCTCACAATCTGACAGCTATGCAATCTAAATTGCAATTATTCTCGTAATTTCCATTCGAAGCATTTTGAAATTCAAATTCGGATCTGGTCTTGTTACTTTTAACCACGCGAATTTAGTTATTTAAAAGAAACCAAACGACTCAATCAATACCCTAACAAACATATAAAAAACTAACCCATAAAAACCAAGTTTTTATTATACTCCCTTTCTTTGTAAAATATAACAACAATTAAAGACGAATTAAAACACATAACATAGTACTGAACTTACAGAAATTTAATATATTTCTAAAATGTCAGATGTTTTGAGCTTCGATATTCATGCTTTGAAGATTAAATTCTAAAAACATTTGTCAGTCAATTTAATCAAGATTTTGATAGATTCAATTATCAGCATTATCGTACCTTATGAATTTCCAGCGTCAAATAATTTAAAATAGTCAGAATCAGATTTGAGTAATGTAGAATTCTTCAAAACTAAGCAGAAATCTAAAAGAAATAAATTATTATTCGATTTCTGCCCAAAAACGTAAGGGTGCTGTCATCTGAGAACCAATTGCCATAAATTTTCGAAATTCCTAGTGAAATACCTAAAACACCGACGGAGTAATTGAAATTTTAAATATTCCGTGACGTCATCAGTCCGCCGTTGATAGTAATCAAACTTTTCTTGCAAACTGTGGTTCAAACGGAATACATCGTTAGTGTTTTGATTAAACCTGGTATGGATATTGATATTTTTTAGTGAGTGTACCTATATTTTTAATTTTAATGGTTTCACGTTTTTTAAAATCATATCGGTTATTCTATTCATTTCCTAGAACATTTTTATGGTTGAAAAAACATTAAAATTTCGGAAATTCCAAAATTTCACTACAATTATTATAAAAGTTTAAACGAAAATTTGTTAGATCATTTTTTTTCACTGCAAAGTTTCAGCTCGATTGGATCACGGAAAAAGGGTTAAAAATCGATCCAAAGTTTTTTCGACAGACAAGCGGACGCTACGAGTTAAAAGAAAGGGAGTAAAAATCACACGCGGACCTGTTACGTGTACAGTTAGTTCACAAGGAAGAACGGGAGAAATTATATTTTATTGCATTTATTATTGTCATTTTTTAGTTTCATTTACTAGAAATCGTTTACTTAACACTGTACTTTGTTTAGATAAGTATGTATAATTTTTTAATGAAATTCGAAGATAAGCAAATCACCAAGCAGGTACAGAATTCACACTACTGGAAATATTTTAAGTTTCGAAGATGAATGTGGTGTGGCTTTTGGGATTTGGGCTTTTAAAGTATTAAAAAGCATGTTTTCTGATTATGGGTACTGAACGAAATGTGTAGTCGCCTTGGTAACGAGTTTGGTCCCTTTTTTTGATAATTTTTTTGAAATATTATTATAATATAAGTAGGTATGTCCCTCCTCGTATGAAATACAAGGAATCACTCGTTTCTTGGACGTGTAAGAATTAAATTAATATTTAAATATTACAATTATACAATATCGAACATATTTTAAATATTGTGTATTATTATTAAGTCTTCTTCGGCGGTCCCTCATTGCGAGGATGACGACTGCCATGTTTTAATTATGTGCCCGAGCGTGGCTGAGGAACCACACACCCTTACACAACTTGTCCGAATAAATCCAGTGGGTAGTGGGTTTCTGAGAAGAAGGCTTTCCAACTTTTCTTCTTGTTAAGTACCAAAACAGTAACAAACATTTATTCACAATGTTAACTTTTCATTTATATTATCAAAAAAAATTTAATGTCGTAATTCGTAAAAAAAATTACAAAATTACAAGTATGGATACGTAAGCACTGCAGATATTTTTATTTAGAAAATTACTTATAATTGATTTCAAATAATGATGTTTTGAAATTCACATTAAATACATTTAAATTATGAAAAACATAATTTCGATCCATATAAAAGAATTATGATCTGAGAATAGTACCTACGCCAACACTTGATTCTTATAATATTTTAACAATTTTATATTTTTATAAACATTATATACGTGACATAGATGCTATTTATTTCAATAAATCTTAAAACAACTTACATTAAGCCATCTTCAGCAAATAAAATTAATTAAAAATAACACGTTTTCCCGACAAAAGCAACTAATCGCAAAATATTAATGTACATAAATATAATAAAAATATTCCATTGTTAGTCTGTACATAAAACCGATTAATCGCGATGATATTTTCACAGAAAAATCTGTAAGCACCTGAAGATCAGCTAATATTTTTTGACAATATTTTGAGAACGCAATTACTAGATTTTGGCCACAGGGGATAATTATTAATTAAAATAAATTTTAGAAGTCTTACAGAGCTGGCTTAAGCGATGCACCATGCACAATGCAAAGTTTACCAACTCCACCGTAAGAACATCCACACGTTATCAAATTTTTGAGTTTTGACATCTATATAAGATGTATGAATATAAGATAAAAATATAATGATCTCGAGATTACGTAAACGGCATGAATTGACGCGCTCAGTCGAATTTGGGATGTCGTGACTCGGGAACCTTACGTCCGATCGTGATGAAATAAGATTTGTGAGGTTTTATTGCGTGAAATAAGATAAGACGTTAAACGAAGTTTATGAGGTAAAAATTTCGTGAAAATATTCAAATCATCGATGTATTTGGCACAATATATGTAAACAATAAAAGGATAAACAGAAATCGAGATAAACGATGGGCGGATAGATTTTTCCGAGACCAATTTAACGATTCCCCACTTGGGCATGCATTACCGGTTTTCGGTTTACCGGTAAATACGGCTAAATTCCATCACCGAATTACCGGTAAATAAAATTCCAATTAGATACCGGTAATTTCAAACTACGATAGATATAGGACGATTTTTGAAGAAAGCACTATCGTTGAGTGAATTGTTGTATAATTTTTGAACGTTTGTTTTCCCGTAACACAATGCGCGCACGTACGTTAGGGATCCGAGACTAACCATCGAAAAAATCACGAGTCGAATTTACGATACTTCGTTGATTTTTTACTATACATCTCTTCAAATTGAAATTTGACATAGATCAGTCAATGTCGGAAGGAATCAAAGAATATGTGTATACATTTATATTTTGAATTACGATAAATTATAAAAGTCTCACAGAGACGAAGCTATTTATATGAGAAACATGTATGGAATGAATTCTTATATACGACGGCTCAGGGCTTACAACCTGTGTGAGCTGGCCCATGTGATCACTATACACCACGCAACGTTCACCAATTCCATCGTCATTCTATAATTTATCTTAATTAAAATTATAATCCCGCAGTGGAAAATTGTAATGTAATCTTGTATTGGTGTTTTTATTTTTATTTTTTATTTAACATACAGACCGTCACAGGTTATTGATGACCCTAATAGCGTATCATTTAGTGACATTAGAGTACAAGTTTGAGTATTTTGCGAACATTTTAATATCATAATTTATAATACACTTAATAAACTTTTTACGATTAATTAATAATTAATAATGAAAAAATAATAAATTGAAAAATATGGCAGATCAATAAGTAGTTCGATATTTATTAATTTTTACATACAATTATTTTACATAAATATACATCGCAAATCAATAAAGTTTTTAAATAAATAAATGAATTTGTTCAATCAATCGAGTGTTCTCAGAACATACATAATATAACTTATATTTACGTTGTATTACTTTACAGAGAAAATCTTTGGACATCTGAAACTTCTAAAATACGACAAAACTTTCTTGAAATTCTTAACATTTCATTTCAAGAGTTAGCGTGTCGTTATTTTCATGTAGATTCGTAATATAATAAACAATAAATATGTAAATTGTCTCTTGGGTGATGAATAAATGAAACATTGTTATCCGCGTTACCGTTACTGCCGTAATTATACTATAAATATAGTTATAAATTATATATAATAGTGGACGTCTGACACCGGCCAGGCTGATGTCTTCACGATTGCGAAAGTGTTTAGTGATGGCGTTAATTACGCCACATTTTTATTAAATATAGAAAAACATAACAAAACAGAACAACAGAAACAAGATACTGGAACTAGATACGGTTAACCAGATACTGGAAGATGGTCCCGTTAGAAGCCTCAACAACCGGCGAGCTTGCATGCGAAGATGTATGAATGCGGATGAGGCGAGAGTTGTATGTCAGTACAGAAGAGTGTGGCGCTTTATCCTCTCTGCCTAACCCCGCGGGGAAACGGCGTAACGGTAAGCAGCAAGCAGAAATTTAAAGGATTCGCAAAATAAAGTAGTGATATTCATGCTATATTCTCGTGAATATGATACTGTTTCAAATTTTAGATGTCGACATAAGTTGTGTTCATTTATTTATTTTTTTTTTTTATTTTTTTTTTTTTTTTTTATTTTTTTTTATTAGAGACACTAACAGGATAATGGGTACATGACACTCAGATAATAAACATTATAGTGAAGACTATGCCCATTATCCCAATTACAAGTGTCTTCGGCATGCTCTAGTAACATGTATTTTTGTAATTAATTATATTTCACATGTACATTTATGTATATTATATATTTGTGTTTGAGTGTAGTGCGATTAGTATTTAATGATCCATAGGTTCATGTCATCGTTTAGAAAATGGTTTTTATTTTTGAAATTTATTTTTGAAATATGCAAAAGTTTAGCAAATTGATAGGAGCAATATTTAAGCAGTAACACAATTACTGAATTTTGTTCCCAGATGGCTGATTAATTAATTGAGCTAAATTATAGAAGCTTCAGAGAGATGAAACTATCCATAAGAGAAACATTTATGGCAGTCTTTTTATAGCATGGCCCAGGGCTAATGACCTATACGAGCACTCTGCACAATACAATGTTCACCAATGCCATCGTAATAATATCCACAAATTTTTAAAGTTCTATACAGGGTGTACCAGAGCTAGCAGCAGAGCAGAGCAGCAGAAACATGGCCGGAAGATTACTGTTATGAGTCTAAAATGTTCAAGCAACCATGACATCAATAGTTATGGAGATATGCAATATCTTATATCGATTATGAAAAATTCACCGTAAGTAAGATGATAAATACCTTGTAAAAAAAAACTTTTTTCAATTTTTGCAAGGTTTTTATCTGTATTAATTATTATTTTATTTGTATTAAAGCGAATGAATTTTTCATTTCTAGTAGATATGTAATAACTCGAAAGAATATCATATATAAGTTAATAAGGAATATTGCTAAAAAAACTCCACAAGCTCCTGCAAGGTTTTTATCTGTATTAATTATTATTTTATTTGTATTAAAGCGAATGAATTTTTCATTTCTAGTAGATATGTAATAACTCGAAAGAATATCATATATAAGTTAATAAGGAATATTGCTAAAAAAAAACTCCACAAGCTCCTGCAAGGTTTTTATCTGTATTAATTATTATTTTATTTGTATTAAAGCGAATGAATTTTTCATTTCTAGTAGATATGTAATAACTCGAAAGAATATCATATATAAGTTAATAAGGAATATTGCTAAAAAAACTCCACAAGCTCCTGCAAGGTTTTTATCTGTAATAATTATTATTTTATTTGTATTAAAGCGAATGAATTTTTCATTTCTAGTAGATATGTAATAACTCGAAAGAATATCATATATAAGTTAATAAGGAATATTGCTAAAAAAAAACTCCACAAGCTCCTGCAAGGTTTTTATCTGTATTAATTATTATTTTATTTGTATTAAAGCGAATGAATTTTTCATTTCTAGTAGATATGTAATAACTCGAAAGAATATCATATATAAGTTAATAAGGAATATTGCTAAAAAAACTCCACAAGCTCCTGCAAGGTTTTTATCTGTATTAATTATTATTTTATTTGTATTAAAGCGAATGAATTTTTCATAATCGACATAAGTTACTGTAATGATAGTTCAACTTTTTGCAAAAAATAATTCAGAAATATTGGAAAAAATGCAAACTTTGATATTGCATATCTCATAACTATTCATATTAAGTCATGGTTGCTTGAACAACTTAGACTCATAACATAGGCAGGAATCTACCGGTCAAGTTTCTACTGCTAGCTCTGGTACACTCTGTATATGTTCCAAATTTGAAAACCTTTCGTTTATTTGAAGGGACTATACTAGAGACATCTATAGATGGAATCGGTTGTCGTTGCATTGTGTAGAGTGACCACCGATAAAGTCGTAAGCCCTGGGACATTCTATAAAAAGACTTACATACACGTTTCTCATACAAATAGTTTCGTCTCTGTGAGACTTCTCTTATTTAGCTTAATCAAATTGTTAAGGTTCATATTTCATTCGAAAGAAAATTTTCTGCTCTACAAGATATTTTTTGTTTTTACATTTATAATTTTATTTAATTACACGCAATCAAAATGGAATATCAATTAGACAAAAAACAAGCACTTTCGACTCCTTCTGTTTGAATGACGTCAAGACCGAATGGTTTTTAGCGCAGAGGCATCGAAATATTTTTATAAGGTTTGTCAGAAGTCGTCAGAAGAAGTATAATTGATTAATTTGTTCTAATTTTTGTTGTTTTTGTATTCTCTTATCCTCTTCTTTTGAAAAAAACAGACACAAATTATTTTAACACCCAATGAAGAATATCACAAAACAGCGACATTGGGACAAACCTTTTTCTGAATTGTCAATATGCTGACCAAAAAGAAATTTTAATAATTTTTCTAATTTATGTACCTACCTTTTTTCAACAATAGACATTCTGTATTTGTTTATACTTCTATACTAATATATAAAAGAGGTGAAGTTTGTATGTAGAAGATAATCTCCGAAACTATTCATCCGATTTCAAAAAATTTTTCACCAATATTTAGAATGGGCTTTCAGGGTGAACATAGGCTATATATTATCCCGTTAAAATAAAAGAGCTTATCGTGGTGACCTATTTTACAACTAAAGTCGACGAAAACGAGCGACGCGTTTTTTACGAACACTGCCTTTACGGTAAGAGATATTTAAATACTTTCTATACAGAAGTTGTAAAACTAAAAAAGTGCTATAAAAAATCCGCGACGACATATATCTATATGTTAAGGTTAATAAACAAATTGACAATATTTTATAAAGAAACTTAATTTACTATCCGGTTCCCTTTTTTTGTTATTGAAAAATCGAAAAATATTGCGTGTTTGCTTATTTTTTGTACAGTTGGACAATGGTTTAAAAAGAAAATCAAAAGAGTTAAAAATGAAAATGATATTGAAGGCTGGAAAAAGATACATTAGCCTATAAATTTCAGACGGAATAGGCCATGTTAATATCACGATTTCAGAGAGTTTCGTTCATAAACTTTCCGCTTTGAAATAAATAAATTACAATTTTAAAAAGTTCTAACAAATAGAATTTTGGAAAATAAATTATATTATTTAATGTTGTATTTTATTACATATTTGTGAAAAGGGGCCGGTAATTACGTAAGATATATTTGTTCAATGTTGAAAACATAATTCCTTTATCAAATAAAGTGTAGTGGTTCACCATAGTTCAGCATAATTTAACTGACGCGCAACTACCCTTAACGCCAAATCTCCGAGACTTGAGAGAAAAAACTCACAAGCACTCTACAGTTGAAACCGATGAGTTATGTATAATACATGAAACCCTCAGTTAGTTAACATCTTTTAATCACGTTATATGATCATCATTTTCATTAGAACGATTTTAAACAGTGCCACGATTTTTTGTTATTATTTAAATAATCTGAACATGTATATATATAAATAATACATGTCACACGGCCAAATGTCAACACAGACATATTTATTACAGACGTTTTTTAGCAACGACTTAAATTAACACATTTTATTTTCTTCTCTCATTTCAGCCGATGGCTAAATTTTGCGTCAGAGATTTATTATTCAACATTTTTTCCAAAGTACTTGTGAACGGAGTATCTTACGCTGGTATGCGTTAATTGGTATAAATTTTCCTTCCGGGACAGATCACAAAAATGAGGTACCTATATTTCACATAATTGTGTGAATTGCAACGTTCCTTCTTCTTCTTAAGAAGCAGCTTCCGTATTCTGCCCTTCTCTCTTCCCCTAGTTCTAGACCCTGTTGGCTCGTGTATGAGGGATTTTATCGCTTATCACTACATGTTCCGCCCACTATATTTACCCTTATATACTTGTTACCACCTTCCTCGGAAAATTTGAGGCGGTGCCGCGCGAAGTTCCATCCTTTTTAACCGGCTTCATACTCCGGTTAGGACATCTCGTATTAGTAGGTCGTAAACCTTGCACAACCTTTATCTTTAAGACTTGCAACCTGTTTTCTTGCGCTAAACGAAGAGAGTTCAAACTTCACAACGATATATAGTGATAGTGTAAACACTGAGGGACCCGCCACATACCCAGAGCCGCAATAGTTCCCATATCGGCCCTACACTTTCACCACCCATTCGGCATTTTTTATCCTAAGGTGGTCATCCTCTCCATGCCACTTAAACTCATGCAAGCGGCGCGGGGAGGCCTCCACACAAAACCGCTTCACTGTCAATAATTTATTCATTTATTTATTTATTAACGTCCTACAGGGCTTTTACAAACAAATAGGTAAAGTTTATACCTAAATAATGGATAGTTTAAAGTAGAAAAAATAATAATATATAAAAATAATAATGACAAAGCGGAAATCAAATAAATTTTCACACAAAGAAAACACATTGTGGTGAGACATAATATCTTTAAAAAAATAACTATTTGTATAATACCACTTTATTGAGTTTAAACCAACTAATTTCAACTCACAGCTGAGTCTTCATCATAAACTCAATAAAGTGGTGTTATACAAATAGTTATTTTATTTGAAAGAAATCAAATACTTAAAATACAAATATATATATAGTTAAAAACGATATTAATAATATCTCTACCCCATTGTTAATATGCTACCGTCTTAAGTTTTATATTTAAAAGATTATGTTTAATGTCACACTCTGCAAAAATAAAAAATAAATTTTTTAAGCTATTAGAAATCATTAATTCTGTTTGTATTCAAAATTATGACGGCGTTCGAAATTTTTAAGTAATGCTTTTAGAAATAAGTTGGAGGACAAATTATTTAAACTGAAGATTACGACTTTGGTAATTTTTCAATTTATTTATGTGTCAATGAATTGACATATCGCTAAATTGCAAGACAGATATGTAAATATAAATTACGACTACCGGTACATTTATTTATACATGTATTTATCAATGAACTATATGTACAGTACAGGAACTTACGGATAGACAGACAACGAAATTATTTAATTTAAAAATTAAAAAATCAACACACGATTTTTTCTACGTTCAATTTATTATTAAACACACATAGGATGATCGTTTCGGATGATTAAGCCATTTTCAAGTGATAAACATAGATCTTATTTGTGAGTTTATATACCAATTATTTGGTGTGCATTTGGGAAAACCTTAATAATAAAAGAATACAGTTATTAGTTTTACAAATATATGAAATAATTGGGTGCTTAACTTCTTAAATATGGTAATGTTGGTAATGCAAACAATAACATGGATCACGCAAACGAACAATAATATCAGAAAAGATTTTAGGTAGTTAAAGACACAAATAAGATGTTTGTTTATAAGTTGATAATGGTTTAATCAGCCGGAAAAATCGTGTGTTAATTTTTTAATTTTTATATATTTTTAATTTTCCTAGTTTTTTTATCGGCATAATAAACCCGAATTTTTCCCTAAAAAACACTATTTTAAATTCAAACGTCCGCCATTATGTCAAAAATCTATATTTTCAAAAACTTCTACGTCAAAGACTAAATTATAGTGTCAGTTTTGATAACCTTTTTGTTTTTTTTATTCTGATGATTACAGATGAAATGGGAGTGGTCAC
>JADDOH010017152.1:0-55464 GCA_016648135.1 Agrypnia vestita | reverse complement strand
CACCCATCACATCAGCACTGATGATGGACCCTGCAATGGGATCCGAAACGTCGGCCAGAGATGTCACATATACACGGCATAATATCCCAGAAAACTAAACGGAGAAAATTCTGAACGACCGTGAAAACCTAAGAATAGTTTTAATTAATGTATGTAAGATGCACAATATTCCTTATAATATATAGTAAATATACACTATATATTCTCATTTATAAACTACAGTATGGGCCGCCGATTTTTTACTCCCTTTATATTAACTCGTGGCGTCTGCTTGCTTGCCATCAACAAAAACTTTGGATCGATTTTTGACCCTTTTGAGCTGAAACTTGGCAAGCAGACTCGTGGCGACGATCAAGAAGATCTATCAAATTTTCGTTTAAAAAAATTAATAATTATAGTATAATTTCGGATTTTTAGCAATTTTATTGGTTTTTTCAAATTGGAATCATTAGAAAAGTTTGATTAGCAACGGCGCGGCGGCCCGATAACGTCGCGGAATATTTTCTAAATTTGAATTACTCCGTCGGTATAATAGGTACATCACTACGAATTTCGAAAATTTACAAAACAATTGTTTCACAGATGACAGCAAATTTGTTTTTTTTGGGAAAAAATCAAATAATAATTTATTTCTTTTAGATTTCTGCTTAGTTTTGAAGAATTCTTCATTACTCAAATCTGATTCTGACTAAACATTTGACGCTGGAAATTTATAAGGTACGATATTGATGATAATTGAATCTATCAAAATCTTGACATCTGACATTTTAGAAATATATTAAATTTCTGTAAGTTTAGTGTTATGTTGTATGTTTTAATTCGTCTTTAATTATTGTTATATTTTAAAGGGTAAAAATAGTATAGTAAAAACTTGTTTTTTATGGGTTACTTTTTTTTATTGTTAGTTTTGGCGCTCGAGCATACTCAAACAAATCTGAGCTAACTTGAGGCTAACCGGAATGCAAACAAAGTAAATGTGATAATAATTCACACTTTTACCAAAACCGATCAACACCAATTATTTTACAAACAGTGCACTTTGGTTAATTGATCACCCCCAATTGCGAGTGAATTTTCAAATAGACCGATCTGCCAATAATTCAGCGCTCTGCGCCGAGCGAGACGAAACTATGCGGGAAGAATACCTCCGAGTGATTAATACCCCTGCAAATAGATGGACGTCGCTTTCAACTGACGGAGTCGCTTGAGACGTCAGAGCGAACGACTTGCATTGCATGTCTTTTTCTGCATATCAGTTTTACGTAGGGAAGGGGGGGCACAGTGAGGTACTTAAGACTCAAACATACCTACAAGATAAAATATTAATGTATATTATAGATATCTCACAGAGACGAAGCTGTATTTATTATGGGAAAGTAGGTATATAGAAGTCATTTGGGTGTACATAGGACTTATGACCTATCTTTATGGTTGGCTTAAGTGATCACTTTACACAATTGTAACATTTGCCATTTCCACCCATGATAGAATATACCATGCTTATTATACATTAATTGATTAATAATGTCTCTGTGACATAAATCCAGCATTATTCTGAAAGATTTGAACAAACTCAAAATATTCTGAAGATAAAATATTATGATTAAACAACGAATTTTGACTCAATATCATGGTTTAATGCATTGCGAACGACTATGGATATGTTATTCACGATTATGATAAAAAATCTACGATATGTGAATACGTAAATGTATTGTTACTTTAACAACAAAACATAGACTGACAAAATCTTACCTTTTTCACAGACAATCTTGTACTTTTAATTATGAAATCCAGAAGGCACTGCTTCAAAACGAAAAATTAACCACCACACAATTGAGTTTGAGAAATAATTGCTGTTTAAATTCACGTATTTTTTTTAACGAAAACACTGTTTTTTAGTATTTTTTATATAGCATGGCTGTCGAAATGGCATGGATCGCACGTGAAGGTCACGTGCCGAGTGACGACCAATTAAAGCGAGCCCTTTGAAACATTGCATGGCGTTTCGTTCGAGCTGTCATAGAGATTGCCCGCTATGCCGAGCTACCCCACTATGCCCCGCTACCCCACTACGCCCCCTATCTCCTACATATATTATTTTCTTTTCATTTATTAGAACATTAAACATATGGCTTAGCAATTATAAGTCAAGCAATTATACAAACTTAACGAAAAAATTCAAGCCATTGATGATGCTTTATTAGTTTTAACGTACGGTAATATTGTCCAGTGACTATAAGCGTAGTAAAAAAAAAATTAAATTGTTTTGGTGTTTTTTATTTGCCTCCCATAGCTACGTCCCATGACAATAAAGACAATATTTTAAATACTTTTAATTATTTTATTTTATCAACTATCCAATTCAGATCTTTTCTTCTTTGTCTAGAATATAGAATTAACACCATTATTCAATTGTCAACAATTATTTATTACTATTACTATTTTTTATAGCAGGCAGGGCGTCAAATTAATGTAGTGTTTACTTGCTGACAAGACCCTCAGCAACAATGAAAAAAGTTTATTTTATTTTGTAAACACTGTAAACATTGTAAACATTGAATAACCAAAGATTATTTAAAAATCACTTATTAACTTTTAATAATGGATGTAACAGTGCCAAAACGTTGAAAGAGACAATGTTTAGTGTAACTGAATTAGACAAAACTTTAGAGAACATTGAAAGTTTTGTGTTCGATGGCAGAATAGTCGACAAGGGGTACATAATAATCAATAAATGGTATATTATGGTTAGTCTTGGATCCCCAACGCACGTGAACGCATTGTATTACAGCTGTAAAACAAAATACTTTCTGCAAATATAGTCACATAATATCGTAGTTTAAAACATTAGAAAAAATTGTAATATATAATAATTGAAAAATTATTTACCATAATTACCGGTACACATTAATGTTTCCAAATCTCAGAAGAATCTGGACACGTAGACGGGCAGTAAAATTCGTATAAAATATAATAGTTTTAAAGAATAATGTATCACAAAGTAATTTCACTAAAAAAAATTAGGGATACTGTTAATAGCTTCAATTATTGAAGAGTGGGCGTAAGAAGAAATGGTGCTATCGGAAAATACTATCTTTGTCTGTGGGTCCATTTTCCATTATACCCTAAAGGCTACATTTTTTAATCACGCCACTGGTGGTATAATTTAATATATCGTGTAGTTTAGAAATATTTGAATGTAAATTTACAATATAGACTCGAGCGGTCCACAAGTCGGGCTGTGTTATTGTTTCACCAACTTGGTATCCAAGTTATCCTTGAAAGTAAAGCTTCCTGGGTTACCACAAGACGTTGCATTTACAAAGCCTGCGAATGCAATGGGCGTATTGCCATTCTCTTGCTTGTCATTGTGAAAAGTAAATGGAATTGTAATATTGTTTTAATTTGGTATTGGTAGTGTTCTCATTAAAAATGCAATTATTTGTATCCTATCCCCTATTTTAAAATAATAAATTATCAGAAAAAAATAATGAATTCATTTTTGTGTCAGGTAGCCTAGAGACCGCCGAACAGCAGAATAAAAATCACCAAAGAGATTGCTAAAGGGTGCAGGTTCTTGGGAATCTAAGGTAGAAAATGAAGGTCTTTAATTACAAAACTTAGAAATGCAGGTCTGAAAATAAATATCTGGGACCGATGGAGCAATAATATTGTTCAGAATATTTTGAGTATGTTCAAATTTTTCAGAACAGAACTGGATTGTTTGTCACAGTGACATCAATAATTATGGCGCAAAAATTTAAATATATATACAACTTCCAAAAATTAATAGACATGGTATTCTATCATGGGTGGAAATGGCGAACGTTGCATATGTGTAAAATAACCACCTAAGCCAACCGTACGATAGGTCGTAAGTCCTATGGCCTCCCAAAAAAGACTTCTATACTTACTCTCCCTTGAAAACATACAGTTTCGTCTCTGTGAGACATTTATAATACACATTAATTCAATAATATTGTCACTAGTCGAGGCTTTGAGAGAAACGAAAACACCGGAAATTAATGAGCGATTTATTAATAAGCGATTAATTGTTAATTAAATATACAAAGTCACTTAACACAAATTAAACTTAACGCTATTCTTTACATTACACTATTTCGCAATATATCATATCGCGTATGAACACTTTATTATCGCTGGGAATACTTTATTTATCGCTCGTAGAACATTCAATTCACGTACATACAAGTCGCTTTATTTAATTCGCCACATAGTTATTTCGCTGGTATCTATCGCTCGAAATTCACGACTGGGCACACCTGGCAGTCACCTCGCGATTCAATTCGGAAGAACACAAACGCACCGAACAAACTGTCAAAACAAAATCTCGCGCCGCGGCGTAGTCCCGCTATTTATACCCAAACGATGGTTTTTACGAACCTCCTAGATTATCATATTCCTTTCTAGGTGTGAAAGTGATTTAACAGTTTGCTAGGTGCAAATTAGGTTATGTGGTCCATTATGCATGCTAAATATGGTGGATGTAATGCACAATGTGCGACTCGTGAAGAGGATGATGACAGAAGGTTGATTTACAAAAGGATACCCGCCTCTAATGTCGAGTTGCCATTTGATGTTCACGTATTTATGTCGCGGAGTCTGTGTCCGTTGTTAGTATGAGTAAAAAGTAGACAGAACTGGCAAAAACGGTAAAAAAACCTTTTACATTGTTAGCCCGTAGAGCTAGAGTGGAACAAGAGATGAAAAATGACAGGTGTTAAGATAAAAGAAACAAAAATTGATAATTTACTACCGAAAAAATGAAATGATTTATTTATTATCATCGACTATTGCCCCATTGCCTCATTTTCAATACAATAATAAAGAGGATGGTTCAATATATTTACCATTAACACAATTAATTGAATTTTAATATATATATTTTTTTGCATTACAGATTGCTCCATTTACAATGCAAGTATATCTTGGACCTAAATGGAGGCGATCCGCTGCTTGATGCATTCAATGCTATCTTTAAATACATCGACATGATCGCTCAGTTCATTTAGGAACTGTACACTACGCGTTATGGTGTGCTTATTCATTATATCCGTTCTGCATTTTGCGACATGAAATAGGGCGTGACCTCGATTTCGCAAATAATTGTTTGGTACAAACAGGGCATAATTCTCTAGCAGGTTCGGGGCATCAATTTTATTTCTCAAAATTTGAACCCCCAACATGACTAGGTCCTCCTGTCTGCGCGACTCGAGGCTGCGGTAGTTGCATTCCCTCAGCAGTACTTCATGGTTCATGAATGTAGGATATTATCCTGTTCTGCGCATGTATAAATAGCGCAAGAATTTCTTTTGAATCTGCTCAATCATGTCGATGTATTTCCTTTGGTGTGGGCTCCACACTGCCATTCCATATTCCAATTTTGAGCGAATGATGAAATTGTACATTTTCTTGATGCAATTTTCATTCGAAACCTAAAAGCTTATAACACATTGTTTCTAGTTGGTTTGTGTGTTTATGTTTATATGTTTAGTACAATGTTAAAACGAAACAAACAAATAAAAATTGACGATTATTTGTAAAATATTTTCGTCATTATTAATAACGAATAAAATGATATTACGACCGGGTTGACATAGGAACTAGTGATGGGTCCGCTCCGTACTCACTACTACAATATAGTACTACATTACATTGAAGTGCACACTTCGCACGTTTTGATGTGTAGTGCACACTACAAACACCAAAGTTATTGAAAGTATAAATTTCAAATAGAACTTCATTTCAAAGCGAACACTACAAAGTACATATACTTCATTAATTTATTACGTGAATATTTTATATTTTGGGAAGTTGATGTAGATATATGAAGAAATCTCTGGAAACTGTAACAACCCCCCCCCCCATGGTTTCAAAAATTTTGGGACCTATGAAGAAATTTTTGGGAAGTTGATGTAGCTAAACGAAGAAATCTCTGGAAACTGTAACAACCCCCCCCTCCCATGGTTTGAAAATTTTTTGGAATGGAATGACGAAATCTGGCAGGCGGCCTATTTTTTTTTTTTTTTTAGCTCGCCAATACATATTAACTCACTAGTACTACATTACTTCATTTCATTACACTTCACTTCATTAATACTAAAATTGATTCATTTCATTACTTCACTTCATTAATACTACAATTACTTCATTACTTTACATCATTTCGTAGTACTACAATTGCTTCACTTCAAGTAGTTTTTACTACAATTGTAGTGTACACTTTGTAGTCTTCAAACTGGTGAACGTGTGTGTGTTGTAGTCTTCATTTTGAAATGTAGTTTTTCCCTTCGCTAATAGGAACCCGGATAGAACAAAAGTAAATCCAGAGGGGTGGTTGGGGCGCCCGAGGTGCCGGAAGTGTTCGTTAAAATTCCGCCAATCTGAGCTTTTCAATTCACATTATATCGGTATGAGTAAATGCGTTCTTTTGTTTTTCAGGTTTGACAAAAATATGGCGAAATAAATGCACTGCACAAGCCATTTTTTACAGGAGCCACAATACGTGATGGGTAAATATAAATTGGTGATGTACAGAATGTGAAATAAAAGATACAAAATACAGGCGACTAATTTACCAACAAGTTTTCAATCGGTGCGCACTTGTTATGACTATCACTTATGATTTAACGTAGACTCACAACAAAATGTCGATTCAAAATATTTAGAAAATGAACGCAAAAAAGCATGGGAAGACGTATCTTGGGTGCTGTATGGAGAGACAGGAAAACATATATGTGTATAAGTGAGAAATATAATTTAATTCGACAAGAAAATGAAATGGCAATCGGTAGGTTACATCGTTCAGTGGATGGAGAATCAGTAAAGGTCTTATTCGTGTAAGCCGGTTAATTTTTTATTTTTTATTATTTAATATTAAAACTACATTTAAATCATAATACATTTGTGTATTACAATCTACTTAGATACATTTTATTTTATTGCTTTGCCTCTTCAAAAATGAGACTTGCTCATGTGCTTGGTGAGGGGCTTACGCTTTATTAGTTTATTTTGGATTTGGCTTATTTGTTCCTTAGCTATATGTCTTGTTATGCATTGTCAAGTTGTATCGATCTAAAGTGATGGTTTATTTTTTTCTTTAATTGTTGTAAGTCATCGATTTTCTTAATATCTGTAGGTAGGTTATTGAAGTTTTTTATGCCCAAGTATATGTAGTTTTGTTGATACAGTTTGGTATTATATTTTGGGATTATAAATTATTTTTGAATCTTAATGATGTGTTTTTTTCAAATTTAGCAGTTATGTTTTCTTTAATTAGTTGTATAATTGACGTTTTTTTGTAAACATTCTCTAACTTTGGAATTTGGAATTTAGAGAAAAGTAATTGTGTAGAGAAGGTTTTTCTTTTTTTAATATTACTTTTATAATTGATCTTACTTCTTATTTTTATTCTTCAACAGCTTTCGTCTCTCCACTGCTGGATGTAGACCTCTTCCATACCCTTCCATCCTTCTTTGTTGTTTGCTATTTGTAGCGATTTCTTTCCCCCCCAGCGGCTATATCGTCGGCCCATCTCTTTTGAGGTCTTCCTATGTCTTTTTTATTCTTCCAAGGTCTCCATTTCAGAACTCTGGGAGGCCATCTTGCAGCATCCTGCCTTGCAACATGTCCTGACCATTGCCAACTTAGATTCGCTACACGATCCATGATATCCATTACTCTAGTTCTGCGCCTAATTTCGTCATTTCTAATTCTATCTCTTAGGCTTACTCCAAGCATGGATCTCTACATGGATCGTTGCGTGCATTTGAGCTTTTCTACATTTTTTCTTTGTAAGGGCCATTGTCCCCACTCCATACGTCATCACTGGCAGTATGCATGATTCAAATATTTTTTTTAGGCTAATTGGGATCTCTTTATTCTCGAAGATACGTTTGAGTTTGCCAAAAGCAGCCCAGCTCATTCCTATCCTATTAATCTTACTACAAATCTTATATTCAAGAACACATTCTAGTTGTGAAGTTGCAATTTTTTTGGAACAAAGTTCTGAAAAACCAAATTTATTGTATTAAATATGTCAAAAATAAAAAATGAATTAAAAATATTAATTCTGGCGTCCCCTAGCGGAAGTTACACACTTAAAGTAATTTGTGCCTACCGTACCAGATAAAATGGATTGCTCTAAAAAAGGATAATACATATATGTTAATCAATTAATAAATTAGACTTACAGATAAGGTCGATATATTCACGGAAATGTAGGAGGCCGCTATAGCGTAATTGGATAATGCGCCTGCCCCGGATAGGAGGAGATATGTGGTTTGAACCCCGCTGGCAGCCAAATATTTTTTCTGTATGTCTTTCTAATTGATTAATAAATTTGGTTTTACTACAAATGTATTAATCAATTAGTGTATATTATAGATATCTCACAGAGACGAAACTGTATTAATTATGGGAAAGTAGGTATAGAAGTCATTCCTACTTTCCCATAATTAATACAGTTTCGTCTCTGTGAGATATCTATAATATACACTAATTGATTAATAATGTCTCTGTGACATAAATCCAGCACTGTTCTGAAAGATTTGAACAAACTCAAAATATTCACAAATGTATTAACTAAATACTATATAGTTTAAGTTCGTTATGATTTATTAATATTGAATTAAATAAAAAATTAAAGGTTTATATTTCAAAAACCGTTAAATTAACTAGAACATAAAATTTCGATTAGCTTTCGCCGAATTTCAAGACTTTTGACTTACCGTTGGACCGTATAATCTATAGCCCTATCTGCAACTAAAGGTAATTAATATCAATTACACGAAACCCACGATAATTAACCCCTCCTTATCTTCTTTAAGGAGAAGTATCCTGCCATCTTCCCCTCCACTAAAAGGGTTAACGAGATTTCGATACCTTTGTTCGTCGCTGAGACCCTTATCTCAATTCGGTTTGTACTTCAAGGGTGGTGATAGTTCAAATTATACGCGTACCTGTGTACCCTTAACTTCGCAGTTTTATAATGCAACAATAACATTACCTCCAGTAGTCGGTTAAATATAAACCAGACTGCAAATTCATATATTTTTTTTATATTTTCTATCTATCACCTCATTATAAATTTTATTAATGCAAACATTAGAGATGTTAATAAAATTGATTCATCACGTGGTTACTTTATGCGATGTTCGCACATATCACAATAAAACAGTCCTTAAGAATGTTAAAAAATTAATCTTCGTTACAAAAACAACACTAGGAGTAAGGTAACAGGCTATCGCCGATTAACTTCCAATATTTTTTATTAAAAAAATAATTTAATTTAGTCCAGGGGTCATGGCACTGGGTTATTATATGGAGAGTTCCGGGTTTGATTACCAATGAGGTAACAATACATCTATGCAATTTACTCAACATTTTGTGTATTCGTGATGTGTTTCGCTACAATAATTGGACCCCCTATTGTGGTGACAAAGAATTTAAAATACAGTTAAATGATATTTTACACAAAAAATCTAACGATCGTAAAATTATTCGTTTACCACCAGAATATGAACCAAGAACTTAAACAATATGGAAATTTGAAATACCAAAATTTTCAATTGAAATATTATAAATAACCAAATCGTTTTTGGAAATACATAGTTATCTTGTAAAGTTGTATTCACATTAGTTCCTAGTTAGATATTCAACTCACTTTATTTTTTGGTTTCCTTTATGTCTATATCTCTGCTTTTAATTTTTAGCATAAGTTGTAAACACAATGAATAGTGGTTTTAAACAAAGTATTTTATTTTTATTATTAATAATAATATTACCACAAAGATACCTTGCTATAATTGAAGAAATTATTAATTTGATTATTAATCATACAAAATTACGAAATATTTGTGATTTATATACGAGTATATAGTCTACCGTAAATAATAGACTAATTATTCCATTTTTGAAAAGGTAAGCAATAATTCCAAAAAAAAATATTTTTTATTTTGTTTAATCTAATATTTTTTAAATAAAAAACATACAAGTAATGATGAGTTCGTTCAGAGAGATGTTGGTCTTAATATAAATCGGTTAGGTAAATAATATCAATTACAACCTCGCAATGTTACGTACAAATGTAACATTACACCCCAACAAAGCGAACGGAGGCTTAATTCGTCTGTTTGTTACTCAGATAACAAAAGGGGGTTTCTCTCGCCGGCGTCAGAGATAGAGGCTCTTGTAAGACATTGTTCCGTTCGATAAGATGTACCAGAGAGCTTTACGCTCGGATGCCCTCGGAGACTAGTGTTCTACGATGATATCGCTCCTGCGCCAGGTACGTCCAGACGGAGAACCCTTCACAGCTTACAGCGAAAAGACAAGACTCTATTTTATAAAGTAAATTTCACGGACGTTTTTACCCAAAAATATTGTAAAGTGGAAACGTCTTTCCGTGGAGCACGTTGCTTGTGGAAAACAACATGGAGCAACCATTTATTTTTTATTAGATTTTTATCCCATCACAAGGTTGTGTCGCATATATAATATGTACTGCGCTGACCCTAACATTGATGCTGATATTATTGCAGATATCATACACAATATCCATTTTCCAAACGATGACCTAAACCTATAGATCCATTAAATAAATTATGTATTAAATACTAATCGCACTACCTTCAAACACAAAATATACAATACACGTAAATGTATATGTAAAATATACTTAAATGAAAAAATACATGTTGCTAGAGCGTGCCTAAGACTTGTAATTGGGATAATGGGCATAGTCTTCATTTATAAAGTTTTATTATTAGAGTACATTGTACCTCTTATCCTGTTAGTGTCTCTAATAAATATAAATATAAATAAAATGAAAGATGGATGAGACACTACCTTATTTTTTGACCTAGAACCGAATAATTTGCCACCGCTTCGCCTTTTCATAACTAAAGTTGTTCTGGTGTATAAAATGTACATATATAGAAGGCGTTAATGTAAAATTTGTAAAATGTAGAAATTCGACCGTTAAAATTTTCTTTCGTTGTCAACCCTTCATAAAATCTATAACTGTTTAAAATATTGAGCAATGAGAATACACTTTACTACAATATTTCGATCAATATTAATATGATTCCCATTAAAAATGTCCCCATATGACACACTCATGCCAGCGTTTTTTCTAATTCTCAAAATTCTTGTGAAATGCACATTTTGACGTAGCTCCCAGCTCATTCAGCGATTTTTCCTTTATATCCTCTACGGTCGCAAAATGTTGTTCTTCCAAAATGTAGTTATTCTTTTGGTTTATATCTTTAGAAACAGGAAAGTCACAGGAGGTTATATCCAAAGAATAAGGTGGCTACGGCGTAAGTACTATGTTGTAATAACTTATTGTTTACTTTCAAAATTCTAGTAGGTTTATTTGTTTGAGGTAATATTCTTTAGAACCTTAACCTTGAGATGCTTCTTTTGATCTTGGCTCATCATAATTCATTGCTTGTTACGATGCATTCATTGGAGCGAATCTGAGATATCGATATGAAATTTTTTTACTTATATGAATGTCATGTATTTGCGTTCAACAAATGCACATCAAAATTTTTTACAATGCAGTATTTATAGAAAATAAAGTATTTTACTTATTTGCATATCGAAAACAAACCAAATCTCCAATATATCTGACAATTATTGCACAATTCATAATCATATGTACCAAAACCAGAGAAAAATATGGGTTCAATGGGATATGTATTACCTTTTACATATTTATGGTTTTTGTATTTACTATTTTTATATTATGCATTATTTGACTAAAACTAATTAAATAACACACCATTAAGCTGTTTTCCTGTAGAGGTAAGTAAAAAGGATAAAACACCACACTCTTCTATTCTGGCAAATTACTATTTCTTTATATACTTTCACACTATGCACTTTTTACAAGGAAGTCCCCAAATATTGTGTTTTTCTGATCGTACCAGGTCTTTCGCATACGGCATGTGCAACTGTTTATTGCAATACTCGCATTATATATTTTCATTACCATCCTCTACTCCTAGTATGTACATCTCACTTTTTCATCATCATCATCATCACAAATTTCCAAACCATTCCCCAAATTTTTCTGTATTCCATCGACAACAACATACATATAGCTCATTGTTTATATTTTTTCTATTTTAATAAGGGTAGAAAATAATTAAACATAGTTTTTCTTGGAATTAAAATTAGTTTTTTATCACCTTTATTTTATTATTGAATTTTTCATAATATATTTATAAATAATAATGTATTACAAAGAATTTTTGTTCACATAAGGCAAATTGCCACAGGTATGTAAATGAGAATTTTTTTTAGTAAAATTTTTAAATTAACGTAAAGCCAAATGGTAAATACGGCGTAAAAAATGTAAAGCATCCTCTTGGAAAGAAAAATCAATCCAAATATTTTTTCGAAAGATAGATTATTCTGTATAACACTAATTTATTTAATCATTTTACATATTTAATAACGAAAAATAACTTTTTCCTAGTGATTCTATTATTTAAAAAAAATTAAGTAAATATTTATAAACATAAAATGAACAATAAGAATAGTTGAATCGTTTCTGAAATCGTCAAAATATTGTGACGATTTTGGTGCCTTATGTTTTTGACGCCGTGTCGCCTTTCGCGATGCATATTACAGAAAATATACAGACGTGATGTTGACTGATAGGTATAAAATAAGATGGTTCTGTTTCCCCTTTTACAAGATGTCTGCGTTAGAGAAAGGACCAGAGGGAGAAGTAAGAGAGACGAAAGAAAGGTGGTGTAGGGAAAAACAAGGCTTCAAACTGACAGAATTTTCATTTTGTTTTCCGCGTCGTCTTCCCGTTTCCGCCATGTTGAAGTGATTCCATTTGTCGGGGGTGTAGTCCTATTCGAGTAATGCTTATATTTTTTGTAATTTTTTATTTAAAAATATCAAAAAATTTTGGCTGTTAGTATGAATTAAAGATAAAATTAAACCAAAATTATTTCTATAACTTTGAATTTATTTTACAGCAAGCTAATGCCAGTTGAAATTACTTATAGTCATAAATAAATACTGATAATTGTAAAGATAAGCGATCATTAACAGGTATTGCAGAATTGAAAACATATTTTTAAATGCATAAAACTTCATAAAAAATAGGTAATAATACTTACTAGAAGGTTTTCTGCACTTTCTGTAGTTTTATTGACCAAAATTTGACATCTTAAAATGCATCTAGATTCCAAACTACTTATTTCAGATAAAAAGACGTCCTAAGGGATATTATAGAATAGCTTTGTTTCAATAACTAGAAAAGTTCTAGAACAACATTGTGGACAGTATGTGGCTAATGGTGGCCCTGTTCACTCTCCAAAAATCAAGCAGAACCTTTAAAAAAGGATTTAGGTGCCAGGTTTGATAGTGATTTGTAAAAAAATCTAATATTTGTTTTATTGCATTAATACTAAACATAACATTATATTAGGTGTGGTCAGACGAAACTGAGATGAATTTGATATAATTTTTATGATTATCATACAATAAAATAAAGATTTAAATTACATAGTGTATTTATGTGAGTCGTATTATTATTTAATGTATGGATAATTATTTGTAACAATTAGGTGTATTTTACGTTAAAAAACAATCTCATAGGAACTGCATAAACAAAATTGATTAATTAAACAATTTTTATGAATCAATTAGAAAAGACATACAGAAAAAATCAAATTAACGAAAAAATATGTTAAAGGCCACCGGGACAAAATATTTTAAAAATATTTTTTTGTCAATTAGATTTTTTCTGTATGTCTTTTCTAATTGATTAATAAAAAATGTTTAGTAATTCACACAACTTTGTTCTGAAATTGCAACTTCATAATAAGAACGTGTTTCCTTTAATATAGAATTTAGTATTTGTAACTAAGATTTCAATAAATTTTTGCAGCAGCTCGTTTCAGTACACTTTATACGACTCTCCCCTCTGAAATTCCGCCAAGAAACCACTCAATACATTCAACTATCTCATTGTGGAGTTCCATCAAATTGTTTCTTTGTGTTCCGGGGTAACTTTTTGCCTTGAGGGGCAGATATCGGCTGCGCCCCAGAGGCGTGACAGAGGTGTCAAGTCGGATATTATTGTATCGCGACACTGCAAGCGACGAGATGTTGCGAGAAAGGGAACATACCCCCCCGCTCTGCTCCGGGGGCGACGCCCATGCCTCCCCTAGGAAGCCTTTGTTGGGGATGCTTGTATTTGTTGCTCGGTCTCTCGATAACATCTCGCTTATAAAGTGAAATTATTCGGCGATACGCTTACAATCTGGTTCAAAGATTGAGCCTTCACCGCTCGCAGAGTCAATAAGGGATGGTTTTCGGCAAACACGGGAGTGGAAGAGACAATTCGATACAGTACAAAGTACCCGAATAAGTGATATATTTATTTATTCAAACTCGGTGCTGAAATGAGTTCTGTATCAATGATGGTTTTGGGTTTACATTTATATAGTTTATGTTTTTTATCCAATTTAATGAAGCTCAATTTCATCCAATCAAAGATTCAATTTAATAAATGAGTTGTATTCAAAGAATTCATTAAAATGTTATTATTAATGTAGTGTTTTTTATCTGTTTACAGTTACTGGTAATAATGGTGACAATAGTAAAATGGAAAATAGTTTAAAGAATAGGAATTACGCTGAAACGTTTCTACTATAGTACTATATAAAAATACTACACGAATAAAAAATGGGAAATGCAAATACCCGACATATCTGGGTGTCATCCCACTACCTTCACTAATGTCTTGTTAAGTGTCAGTTAAGTCTCAGACCTGAACTATTTGTCTTGGACTAGTACAGTCACAGTGATCACCAAATTATTCGGTTGTCTCTCTTTTTTCTAGCTATGCCACATATACCTAGCACATAGACTTTTTTTAGCACGGAATTTCCCAATAACAGACATTCGTTCGTCTCATAGTCCGGGGTATGTGCGCCTTACAATGAAAGTTTTATACACATTAGTTAATCAGTCTGTATCTATTCAAAATATTGCATTCATAACATTTTTGGTCTAGGATACATGCTCCCGTAACTTTACAATACAAAAGACATCGGACCATACTCAACACGCTCTATTGTGTATACTTAGAGAGCTTCGAGAGCAGTGTTTCATACATGGTCAGCCTAAGGGTTACATGATTACTCCTGAGTTACTAATTAAACAGTCGTGCATTTTTTGTAAAATAAAATAGAAAGTACGATTTATTATCAAAAGGGGAAACTGGAAATAGATCAGAGAAGTTTTGAAAATGATTTTAATACATAATTAAACACGTAATGTACCATTCCGACAGTGACGTTTGCCCGCTACGTGACTCATAAAAATTTTATGGTGTAAAAATTAGACAAAATAAAATAATAGAAATTCAAAGAATATCTTAAACGGTAAATTTACATTGTTGTCAATGTCTAGTGCAACCATCAAAATACCATGATCAAACGATTGTTTAATTAGAAATATTTAAGCTTTTTTCCCTTTAGTTACATTTTTGTGTATATTTTGTCACATTTAGCTTAAAAACTTATTTTTTTTTTAAAAAACTTTAAAAACTTAAAAAATTTTAACTTAAATATCAGAGAAACGAAATTTGATTTAGGACGGCTCTTTACCAAAGGATATCACTGACAGGATGTAGTATATATATTACCCAGTTACGAATCTTGGGTTACAATTACTTAATGTGATAACTTGTCTTAAAATTGACGAATCAAAATATTGACTATCCATACGTTTACTGTTGAATGTGCAAAAATTCGATTTTCGTTTTACTTTTACACCTTAAACTATCCAATTTACTCAATGTTAAATGTTAAAAATAATTTGAGTTTTCGTTTCAAGAAAGCAAATATAAAGACAAAATAAATTATATAATCCGAAAATATGGAGTAAATTGAATAGTCAAAGAAAAAAAACTAACCCATAAAAACCAAGTTTTTATTATACTCCCTTTCACATTTACTAGTGGAAACTGGTTTGGTGCTTAACCTACGCTTTGGGCTTCGGTCGGGCGATGCTACGAAAGGGAGTAATAAAAAATTTCCAAAAGTCCAAAATTATACTATAATCAGGTTTAGTGTCTACCAGATGCGACGGAATCTCCATACAACTTATTAATTTGTATGAAAAAAAACCATTAAAATTTCTAAAAATAGAAAAATTATACTGTAATTATTAATTTTTTTTAAAGAAAATTTCATAGATCATTTTGATCGTCGCCACGAGTCTGCCTGCAAAGTTTCAGCTCGATTTGATCACGGGAAAAGGGATAAAAAAGGATCCAAAGTTTTTTCATCAAGCAAGCAAGCAAGCAGACGCTACGAGTTAAAATAAAGGGAGTAAATAGAATTTTTTCAGATCCGAAAGTAGGTATACATAGGAGTATTTTGAACGTGCTGACGTAGGGACTCTGCGATGCCTTTCCTCAAAGAGAAATACGTCGATATTAAAAATTTATTCAATACAAATAAGGCAATGCTTAAAAATATCCTATTTAAAATTTCATTTATGTTTTAAATCTTCTCTAAAATTAACCTTTTTTACTTACTGCACTAATGCATACAATCTACGCTACTTTGGTAATAATGAGTGAGTGCCATATTTTGTCATGCTCTTAACGAAATAAAATATAAAAATTAATATTGCTTAATACTCCATATCTATACCTATAAAACTCAATGTCTGTCTGTCTGTCTGTTCTCTATACATATCCACACCGTTTGTCTGATTCGATTCAAATTTTGCATACTTATGCTCTGGGACCCGGCGGGTAACATAGGCAACATTTCCGCCCTATTCTCGTACCCCTTCCCCTCCCCTGACATATTTTCGATGCAAATCTGTACCGTTTGACCGATCGGACTCAAAATTTAGAAACTTATTCTTTAGGACTCGGCGAGTAACAAAGGCGATATTTCCCCCCTATTCTCATACCCCTTCCCCTCCCCCTGACATATTTTCAATGCAAATCTGTACCGTTTGACCGATCGGACTCAAATTTTGTAAACTTATTCTTTAGGACTCAGCAGGTAGCATAGGCTATATTTCCCCCTACTCCCGTACCCTTCTTCTCCCCCTGATTTATTTTCGATACAAATCTGTACCGTTTGACCGATCGGAGTCAAAATTTGGAAACATATTCTTTAGGACTCAGCGGGCAACATAAGTAACATTTCCCCCCTATTCTCATACTCCTTCGCTTCCCTCTGATATATTTTTAATGCAAATATGAACCGTTCGACCGTTCGGACTCAAATTTTGGAAACTTATTCTTTTGGACCCGGCGATTAACTTTGATGACATTTTCCCCCCTATTCTTATAGCTTTTCCCCTCATCCTGTTATATTTTCGATGCAAATCTATACCGTTCCGAAACTTGTTTACCCTCACAAATGTATTTTAAACTTAATCCTTAACCCGTGCAATGCCGGGTATGAACAGCTAGTTAAAAATATAGGAATATCATTACCGGCTGTGAAATCTATGTAAATTCATGAGAAGAGACAACAGATGTCACTAGAATAGCCCCTTGAAATATACGGATGATTCTTATTTGGAACATAATGTATATATAACTTTCAAAAATTTGATGTATAGATTTTTTATTTATTTCTATTTAATTTTGAGTATAAAATTTTGTTTGGACTGTCTGTCTGTCTCACAAGAAATATCTGTGTTGAGACAGGCACAATTTACAATATTGTGTGGGTTCAAAACATAGTAAATAGATAATAAAGTGTTTAGAGTAACATAATAGAAAATACATCATATATATGAGGTTATAGTGTGTTAGTGTGTTTGTGTAAGTGTGCCTATTTTATCTCTCCCCTTGTTTCGGATCCACTGTTTTATTTTGTATTTTATGTTAGGGTTGTAAATTGTGGTTAGCCCGGATTGTTTTAATTCGTCAAGCGTGCAATTAAGTAATTTGGGTCCAAAATAGTAATAGCGCCTTTAGATGTTCTTATGGTGGAATTGGTGAATGTTGCATTGTGTAAAGTGATCACTTTTGCATACTGTTGGTAGAAAGCGGGAGATGCTTACAAGCGTCTATCTTTAGATGAGAGTATGGTTTCGAATTGGGGTAATTTTTCGAAGGAAAAAATATGTTCTCTTACAAGTTTACTAATCTCAAAGAGAAGTGTCTTCAAATTCTACCATACATTCGGCAGAAATGCGAGAAAGTCACAACATAGATTGTAAAAAAGAATCTGCGAAGGAGATGTCATGTGTGCGCGGTCCACAAAGTACGTAGCGAAACCTGGGAAATGTGTAAATTCTGTGATGTATCTTTACATAAATGGAATTGTTTCCAACGATTTCATACTTCCAAACAATATGAGTGTTTATTGTTTTGTATTTTATAATATATATATTATATTGAATATATTATAAAATGACTAAATCAACAATACGACAAAAGTGCAGTTTTTTCAAAATTTTTACATTTAAACTTAAATATAGTAATTGTCTATCCAAAAATATAAAAATTTGTGACGAGATCATAATAAAATTTTTTAAATAAGGTAAGATACTGAAAATTTTATTTAAATTTTATCAATAGTTCAGAAGTTATAGCTATTTTACATGAAACGTAATTTCACGCGCGAACCTGATAAAAATTGCCCGCTTGTAAATTGATTAAAAACCCCCCGCAAACATTGTGTTAAGCCAGCTCATACAGGTTGTAAGCTCTGAGCCATCATACAAATGACTTCCGTAAATGTTTCTCATATCAAAAGTCTCATCTCTGTTAAACTTCTACAATTTATCTTAATTACATTAAATATGTCTTATCGGTAAGGTCTCCGAGTCACACTTCTGCAAAAAGAACATGGTTTAAATTGAAAATTGTTTCAACACCAGTAAATCAATCTGTATGTTTATGTGTAAATACAAAGTCACACAAAATAATCCTAGAAATGTATGGGAAATAAAAAAAAACTTGTTTTTGATACTCTGCAATATTGTTATTTTTGCTGCAAAATTTCTACAAAAACATTGTAAAGAAATCGCTGAGCACTAGTTGAATGATATCGCTAAAGATATATAAAAGGTGACGAACCATAGATAAAAATAATTATGAAATCAAAACAATGACTCGACCGTCTCACCTGAAGGGTCAGGTTCAAAAAAGCGAATCAAGTTCAATCGAATGCCAAGGTTCTCCTTGCGTTTTCTCCATTATAATGCTTTAATGCGCTGCTAATTCTTATCGCTATAGGTCGACCACAGTCAAAATACCATTCCCTAGCTTTGTCGGTAAGAAGAAAGCGGGGGAAGTTGCCTGGCAAGCCCGTATTACAAGCCTCAATATGATATTCCAAATAAATATATATTTTTTAGTTTAATAAAGGTTACTTACTTATTAGAAGAACTTTTTTTTTGTTCATTTTTTGCATCGTAACAACAAACATATTTTTTGCGCATATTATTTTGAATGCGGTCTAGCTGTAGGCTTTACGATCGATAAGGGGTATCAGCTGAAAATTACGACATCGTGAAAGAGCGATTCGTGAATAATATGGCGGCCCTCGTAATCCAGCGGCTTGCTTCTCTGGCTTCTCACACCGAGGGTTCCGGGTTCGATTCCCGGTGAGGTCACAATTTATCTATGTGATTTACTCAAGCCTGGGTGTTTTTCAATGTGTTTCGCTTCCGTAATTGGGCATCCTGTTGAAGCGTACATAAAAATAAAAAAATAAAATAAAAGTTATAAAAATTGCAATATGACGACGTGCGAATATTGATAATACAGCTCACGCTACAATACATTTTCACATTTTTTTTTAATAAAAAAACAACAGAGTAGTTTTGCCATAGACACTAAATTTTCTGGTTTTGACTCCCAGTGACTTATCATGTCCCCAAGTTGAAGAAAACAATGAAATAACAACATTTTTACTGTATGGTTTTTACATAAAGGCAAAGTGTAAAAAGTGAAGTGAATATTATATTTTATGATAGTATTTTGATGACAGTAAAAAAAACTATGGAATAAATGTGTTTTATCCAACGGAGACTACATCAAATTGATGAATAAATAATATATTTTTTTAAATCTATACGTATAAATCTCAATGTCTCTCTGTCTGTCTGGTCTCTATACATCTACCGTTTGACCGATCTTACACAAATTTTGCATAATTATTCTTTAGGACCCGGCGGGTAACATAGTTGACCTCTCCCCCCCCCCCTTACCCTACACCCAAACCAATATATTTTCCACGCAAATCTGTACCGTTTGACCGATCTGACACAAATTTTGCAAACTTATTCTTTAGGACCCGGCGGATAATGCAAGTGACATATATTCCCTCCTTTTTTACCCTAGCCCTTCCCCCTGATAGTTTAATAAATATAAATAATAATATTTATTATTAAACAGTTAAAAATGACCTGTACAATCTGATCAAAGGTGTAGGAGAATCCTGCTTCGGAAAACCCCCTCAGATACATGAATATATCAATATCCAAAGCCATCTTGTTTCTAGTTGGTCCTGTATATTGGTATGTGCAACAATCTATGCTGACGATGTCTAAGGTATCAGGAACATACAAACCAATGCTCTACATAATTTCAGTATTATCGATCATACCGCGCAACAATCGATAAAAATGTGTAATCAAATACACATTCCTTCTAGTCTCTAGACTATTGTAGCCAACATACCCTGGAGAAACTCGGTTGGGTAAAGCCAAGGGTAATGCCCGTACTCTCTCACGTAGAGATATCTCAGAAACTTCTTTTGGACTTTCTCCACCATAAGAGAGTACTTGATTTATGACAAACAATGTAAGGACTGAATAATGACGAGCGAATACGGCTGGTCGTCTCGCAATTGGCGAAATAAAATAAATGTTAACTAACTAACCACCACGCCATTTCCCCGCAGGGGTAGGCAGAGAGGATTGAACGCCACACTCTTCTATCCTGGCACACCACTTTTGCATCGGCCACATTCATACATCTTCTCATGCAAGTTCTACGGTTGTTGCGGCTTTTAACAGGGCCATCCTCAAACACTTGTTGTATCACACAAGAATATAATTCTTTTTGGTGAGGTATACACACACAAAAAATATCGATTTGTAAACATTTATGTATGATTGTAGAAATATATATATATATTATTAATTAAATAAAAAAAAATAAAAAAAATCTGATCATGCCAGGTCTTTCGCGGACGCCCTCTATTTCTGTTGCCGCATATATTTTCAATAATTTTATATTTTTTATCATATAATACATATTTTTATCATATCATATTTTAATCATATATTTTCTTAACCATCCTTTCCTCGTTCATACAATATATAATTAGTAGATCGCTGGTGATAATACGATAGAACAGTGGTTAAGATTTAAGACTGACTAACTAACTAACCATCACGCCGTTTCTCCGCAGGGGTAAATGTCGATGTTGGCTACAATTGAAAATCATTTCATTGTGTGTGTGCGGACACACACCAGCGCAGAATAATCCCATACATGTGTAACCCCCATTTGGCGGAACTGTTGTTCGTATTCCAATAATTGAATGCGTATTAAACATTCACGGCTGGATGTAGGCAGTGCGGGTAGTCGCTGCGTAAAGTTACCGAGCGTCGGGTTACAAAGGGCGATACGGTTATTGACTTATTCAAAATTTACAGTCTGTACTAAATTGCGTTAAATTCTGCATTCGCCCGTTGCCCCATTGTTGGGCCTCCGCCGGTTGGAGGAATGCTAATTTATTAAAAAATAATGGTATGATGCGCGGCTTGTGCGATGTTTTATTTGCGTGCGTGACAACACGTACACTTGATTTTGCACTGAAAACATAAAAAAAATAGTTATCATTAAATAATATTAATTTTGTTTAATTATACGTGAGTCAAGTAAAATCTTGATACATTTTTTCGCTAATTAATTTTCGAAAGAAACAGAACCTCTCAATCAATGTTCAAGCTATTATGACCTAATATCAATAGTTTGGGAGATATGCGACATCAAAGTTTGCATTTTTTTTTTAATATTTCCGACTTATTTTTTGTAAAACGTTGGACAATCATTACAGTAACTTATATCGAATATGAAAAATTCATTCTCTTTAATACAAGTCAAATAAAAAATAAAAACCTTCGAATTCCAATTGGAAAACATTCCAATTTGATTTTTTTCGGGGTTTTTATCATTTTATTTAGGAATATAGCCCTATTCATGTTTATTATTATTAATGTTTTACAAATAACCCTGTATAAAGAGGTAAAATTTATGAATGTGTTAGTTTGGATATAGCAGGTAATCTTCGAAACTAGTTATTCGATTTCAAAAATTCTTTCAGTAATATTTAGAATGAATTTCAGGATGGTTATAGGTTATATATTATCAAGTTAAAATTAAAGGGTTTTTCGTGGTGATCTTGTTTAGATCTAAAGTTTTTTTATCTAGTTTTTTTGATCAAATTTTTTAGATCTAAAAATTTAAAGTCGTTGAATAAACGGTCGGGCGAATGCGTTTCTAACGAACGCTGTCTTAACAGTAGGAGATAAATGAATGCTTTTTATACAGAAAATGTAGAACTTAAAAAGACCTATAAAAAAGCCGCAACGACATATATCTAGATATAAAGGATAATTAACAAATTGATAAAATATATATTTTAAATTAATATTAATCTGTCGAGGGTAATTTAAGTAGGTAATGTTGAATTCTTATGAAAATAAAATCTATCTTAAAAAATTGCCTTTTACGCAACATTGTTTGGACGAGTAGTTTAGATTATATTGATTTTTCACTGATACCTACTCTTATAGTCTCAAAATGAATTCCACGCGGAAGAAGCTGCGGGCACAGTTATAGGTCGACCACAGTCAAAAGACCATTCCCTATCTTTGTCCGGTAAGAAGAAAGCGAAGAAAGTTGCCTGGCAAGCCCGTATTACAAGCCTCATTATGATATTCCAAATAAATACAATTTTTTTAGTTTAAAAAAGGTTACTTACTTATTAGAAAATTTGTGTTCATTTTTTGCATTGTAACAACACACATATTTTTACGCACATTCTTTTGGATGCGGCCTAGCCATAGTTATTTATATTTAAACAAAATCAATGTGAAAATTTTTTATTTAAAAATACCCAGTCAGTTTGATACACCACCTCTCGATGAGACATTCTGTTTCTCTCGAAACTTATACAGTGAAAAATTAATATAATTTATTTTTAATAGTTAAGTTTATGGAATATTTTATATATAATATATTTACATATAATTTAATTTTGATGTTTTTTTAATTTTTTTTTTACAGTCTCATGAAAGTATAAACTTGTGTATGGAACCGGAGAACGTCACAAGTGTAATAGATAACTGTATTTTTTAATAACACATAGGTAACCAACAAGTAAAAATATATATACAGAAATATTTAAAAAGATAAGTATGTTAAGTTAATATTACAATATTTAAAATTAAGCATGTTAAGGCTTATATTAATCTCATCACTCAAGTGTTCAATGATTTTACGCACTTTTTGAGTTTAATAATATACCTATAAATACATGTAGAGGGAACAAGTTAAATACTATTTAAAGATCATGAAAAACAATCTCTAAAATGTTAACGCCAAATCCAGAGATAATACAAATAAATAAATATAAAATATTATTAATTAAATTATAATTAATTAAGGCGACCCTCGTAGCCCAGTGGGCATGACACTGGCTCTCACACCGAGGGTTCCCGGTTAGATTCCCGGTGAAGTCACAATAAATCTTTGTGATTTACCCAAGCCTGAACGTTTTGTGATGTATTTTGCTTCTGTATTTGGGCCTCGCGGCCTGTTGAAGCGTAAATATAAATTAAAAAATAAAATAAAAAAACTAAAAATAGTAAATAAATAATAATAATGAAATAATATAATTATAAACTCAATGGGGTATTCCACGATCCCAGGAGCCAGCCTCTCTTCTTCTCACGCTTAATCGGGGAAGCAAAACCACGTACATCATCATCATCATCATCATTCTTGGCACTACAACCCTTGGTGGGTCTTGGCCTCCTCAATAATTTTCCTCCACTCATCTCGGTCTAGTGCCAGCTCTCTCCAGTTTCGAAGCTCTAAGGCAGAGATATCTTTGAGGACGTTGTCACTCCATGTAGGGTGCATTAGCAGCAGCGAATCAAATCCCCTCTGGACGACGCCTACCGGGAAGACCACCGAAAAGATGGAAGGATAGCTGGACCTCGTCATTCCAGGAGGCGTAGTTTTCTGTAGCACAGATCAACAGATCTCCTAAAAGAAGAAGAAAAAAAAAATGAGTACTCACCAATGTCTGGTACGTTTGATGCGCTTACAATGCATGTCATATCCCAATTATAATAATTTCGTTCTGTCCGTCTGTCTGTTCGTCCGTCCGTCCGTCCATCTATTCCCGTAACTTCGTGTAATGTTCGTAATTTCGTTTGAATTTACGGATGGGGCTTGAATCCCGGGCCACCAAAACCCGAACCGGCCGTTTCACGCGTGTTGCTACGGCCGCCAAAATGATGCTATAAATATATAATAGGGCTTAGCAAAGACGCGAACCAATGTTCTGTCATTTTATATGGGTTGCAGCTAATCTACAAATAATTGATCGGATAGCATTTAACTTTCATCATTCACGTCGGGTCAGTAGGAATTTGATTCAAAATATTTTTTCTCTGATTTGCCTAATGCTAACTTTAGAGGAAGCTTCAAACTATTGATAATAATAAGCAAACTTAGTGATATATTTCTGTAATTAGTAAAATGGTTCTGTTTTTTAATTGTTGTGACAGATGATTCGATTACTATTATTTAAAAAAAAATTCAATTGCTTCTCAACAGATTAAATTTATTTTATGAATTTGTTTCAAAATATCTTCAAACTTCAATTTTATCAATCTTCAATCAATCAAAATAAAAGATTTATAATCATAGTATATTATAAATATAATATATTACTATATTTATAATGTATATAAAAGTTTTATTATTTTTATTTTTTTATATATATATTATTTTTATTTTATATATATACCATTATATATAAAAGTATATAAATAATATATATTATTTATCTACGTTTAATACAAAGACCTGGGCCACCCAACATAGACTTTTATAGACATTTCCTATATAAATGTGATACATGAATTTTTACATTTCACGTTTTTTGATACAATACGTTTGAAATTTTTCGATACCTAAGATACTACATAGAAACTATATTTGATATATTTATAATAGTTATATGTAGGTATATTAATTGGCGGGTAATAATGATAGATTGAATAATAATTATTTATGTGAAGTGAATATCTGAGATAGCTACTCTTTTAGAAATAATGAGTTATAGAAACATGAATTATTTCAGAATAATAGTTTATTTTCATTCAATTAGATTAGTAAATGTTATTGTGCAATTATTAATTTCTCCCTTGATATTGTCAGTATTAGATATTAACTATGGCATACATTAAAAAACCTCTATAGTAAATATATTTTTGACAAAATGTTCGTTATGTTAGTCCATAATCACTTGTGGAGATTTTTAGTCTAATGGTTTCGAGGCGTACCTATTTTTTCGTTGGTACAACCACTACACTTACTTGTTAATACCATAAAACACCACAACCATATAGGTATCATACATCACACACTACATTCATATGCTAGTGTAGCGGTTGTCCTGACGAAACCGGTAGACTAAAAATCTCCGTAAGTGGTTATATACTAACATAACTAACATTTCATTAAAATGCCTGACCACACAGTTAATGCTTAAAATATAAAAAAATGTTAATAATACAAACTTTTTGCTTCAAATGAGTGTTAATAAAACCAAAATATTAACAGACTTATCACATAGGTACCGTTACTGAATATCATTAACCACAGTATCCTACTAGGTATATGCTGTTTCATCAAAAATATTATATATTTTTATTTATTTTTAAATTGGGGATATTTAAGGTAATTATCGTCGGATATAATACTAATATAACATATCTTCGAGAACAAATCGATCCCAATTAGCCTAAAAAGAAAAGCCTTTGAATCGTGCATTCTGCCAGTGATGACGTATGGAGTGAGACTATGGCCCTTAGAAAGAAAAGTGTAGAAAAGCTCAGATGCACGCAACGATCCATGGAGAGATCCATGCTTGGAGAAAGCTTAAGAGATGACGAAATTAGGCGCAGAACTAGAGTAGTGGATATCATGGATCGTGTAGCGAAGCTAAAATGTCAATGGGCAGACATGTTGCAAGGCAGGATGCTATAAGAGTTCCCAGAGTTCTGAAATAGAGACCTTTGGAGAATATAAGAGGCATCGGAAGACCTCAAAAGAGATGGGCCGATGATATAGCCGCTGTGGGAAGAAAGAAATGGCTACAATAAGCAAACAACAAGGAAGGATGGAGTGGAGAGACGAAGGCTGATGAAGAAGAAGAAGATAATACTCAGGCCATCGTTTTTTTCTATTATAAAACTCCTCTGAAACTCAATTTTCACTTCACTTGGGCGAAGTTTTTTTTTCCTTTATATCCTCTGAGGTCGCAATATGTCAATTTTCTTTTATGGTTTTCTTCATCTTGGGGAACAAGAAAAGTCATTGGGGGTTAATCCAGTCAATCGGTGGCTACAGAGAAATTACTAGCTTTTTTTTTTGATAAAAACTCTTGAAAAGTATAGGAGTGTGAGTATTGTGTTGTAATATCTACGAGTTGCTCTTCCATAATACCGGTCGTTTTTTGGATTGCTTCAGGTAATACTACTTATTGATCATACAGTCTGATAAGATCGAATTCAAAAATCGATTCAGTAAGTGAAGAAAATTTAAGGCTGGACATTCACTGCAAATCCATATTTCGGCGTTTTTTTAAAAAAATGTGGGTTTTTATTATTCATTTATATCAGAATGTGTACTCTAGACTACAATTTTTAGGGCACTAACTTAGATAGAAACTTTATTATTATATAAAAGTAATAAAATGGGCATTATTCATAATAATTAATAAAATATAAGCATTAATCGACAGGCCGCGGCCAAAAAATTGTTTTTAGTGTAAATTTTTTATGAATATTTATGTGTACGCATAATATGTTTTTTATACGTGTAAAGTATACTTCATTATCTAGAACTTTTGCTCAGGTAATTAAGAAATATTCAATATTAATAAAGTTATAATGTTTTAAATTTGCAAGAAATTTTTACGTTTTTTGTTGATTTTAAAACGCTTTTTAAGAGATGGTTTTAAACAGTATATTCTATTTATTCCCGTATTTTGAGGCTTTACTCACTTAATAAAAGTTAGTTTTTATTTAAATAAAAACACCTTAATTAATATTTAAAAATAAAAATTCCGAACTATGAAATGTGTCAATAAATGACGTAATTATAAAACAGAATTCCGTTGCCAACGGCGTCATTTATTGGCGCATTTCATACTTTGGAATTTTTATTTTGTTATTTGATCTTGGCTATTCAGGAAGCATCCAGTGAGATGATTGGATCATTTTTTGGGTGTCATAATTACGCATCGATGATTCGTTACCTAATATGAAAGATTAACTACATTCAACAAGTGCTTGGCAATTTAGTTTTTGCAGATATTTTAGGAAATAGAGCAAAATCGCCAGTCACCAAATGCCTCTCGCCTGTCAAAAACAAACTACGCATCCGATATGAAAATGAAAAATAACAAATAGTTCAGGAAAATATGTAGGTACCAACATTAGAAAAATATGGGTTCAATTGGATGCGAATGAAATTCAAATATTCCGGGAATTTTTCGATCGCACCTCGTTTGATAAAAGTTTTCTTAAATATAAAATAAGTTTAATTAAATGAGTAGCTTGTTAGTGTAGTGGTCATGACATAGTTGTCGGTGGTTCGAGACCCATTCCAGTATACCAACAAATAAGTCCTATTTTAATAGTTAGTTATCTAATATAGGGCCACTATTATTTACGTGTAGAATTTTGATACCTTTTATTTTTTGAAAATAGGCCACACGTTTAAAAAGGAAAACGGTATCGAGATTCTATACGTAATAATAGGGGCCTTAGATTAGATAACTTAGACATACTAGAAATAAAAAAATGCCTGCAATACAATTAACAATCAGATAAATTTTACGAATAGCCTGTACTTGACATATTCCCCATTTCGGCGTCCACTTCTCAATTACCCCTACCATAGCTATAGCCACGCTCCCGTTCAAAAATTGATTTGTTTGCTAGAATATATAATGGATAGTTGGTTTTCGTCCGTCCTGATGAAGATACAGTGGTATCGAAACCGGTAGAGGTGGAGAAACTAGTTAAGTGGTTAATACAAAGTTGTTTAATTAATATTATATCCATATAATAATTATATCCAACCACAAAGTTAACGCTATAAACATCTAAAATATCGAATAAAAAAATATTATTATCAATTATTTATGAATGATGTGAATAATAAAATGAAATACTATAATCAATTATTGTGTATTATGGATGTCTCACAGAGACGAAACTGTATTTCATTTTTATTATGGGAAAGTAGGTATAGAAGTCATTTATGGTGTATATCGGACTTACGACCGATCGTCTGGTAGGCTTAAGTGATCACTTTACACATATGTAACGTTCGCATTTCCACCATGATAGAATACACCATGTCATACTAATTTTTGGAAGTTGTATCTATTTGAATTATATGTCACACATCACATATGTGTTGTAACAACCTTATATACCGGCCTGTGACAGCCATTTTGCTTCTCCCTAAATCCCCACAGATGTCGCTAATTATTTTTGATATCGTTAATGTCGCTCGATGAGACTCCCACAATTGATTTTTACGGAATTTTTTAGAAGCAATATACTTTTTTCTGTGTAATGAAATTCTTTCCGAATTACTAACATTACATTAGGATACGCCAGAAATATTTATTATTTCAATTTTATACATCCATAATATACATCAATTGATTAAAGAAATCCAGTACTACCGTTCTGAAAGATTTGAACAAGCTCAAAAATATTCTGAATGAAATCTATATGTCCCGATATGAATCTGTCGTGAGAGGCTTGACGGCATTTTTGTATTACAGCACGTCGAAAATAAGACAGAAAGATAGAAAGTATTTATAAATTTACCAAGAAACACTTTTTTAACTGGACCGATTCAGCACTGGATTAACCTGGCATCTTATGTACTTATTCATCTCGCAGGCTGCACTCATAATAAAGGCTGTATGCGCTCTTGTTTTATTTAACACCCAGCCCATAAAATTCATCGCAAATGCTTTTGCAGCGGAGCGCGAAACTCCAATATTTGGATGTGATCGATTTGGCTGCATTATTCAGTTTCTCAAATCACAAATGGACCGGAATTTGACACTTTATTTGGTTATTATTTGGCGACACGAGCTTCTTGCGATTTCGCCACCGATATTTTAGTATTTAACTGGAATTCTTTGTGCCCTTTTTGGAGGAATTCTATAATGCCCTTTCTAAGGGTTTAAAGATCTGAATCATATACATTTCACGTCAATAGTGTAAATTTTATTCAGCAAATCAACAATTATAACATATTCATGACCACTAAATTTAGTCAAATGTACAAATTTAAATATCTATTATTTTCATATTCATATTTTTTGAAGATTTCATCATATTAGTGGGTTTTAGGGCGGCCTTTTGGTGCCTTGATTTAACCTATGTACCACTGGATGATCGTATTCATCCATAATTTTTTTGTCCTCAGAGCGATGTGGCCTGCTTGTTGCCATTTCATTTTCTTGGAACAATAAATTATAACGATTCATGTCTGCTCTTTTTAATATGTAGGTACTAAAATTAAATATTAAATAATTTTATAATCGAGTAGCTTGTTGGTCTTGTGGTTAGGACACTGGCCTCGTGATCCAAAGGTTGCGGGTTCGAACCTCACTCCCGACTAGCAAGTTAGTCCTATTTTCATAGCACAAGCGCTTAGCTTAGTTTGAAAATAGTAAGAATATAGATGTGACACGTATTCCGTGTTCACATCTCTATTTTAAAAAAAAAAAAAATAATAATAATGAATTTTAGTTTAAAATAATGAAAAAAAATCTTTGTTAACATTAAGGAATCCACAAAAAATGCCTCTTTTGATAAAAGGAAAGTCAATATTATAATGTATTAAAAAATATCTTTTTTGTTTATTTTATTTAAAAATCACACTGCACCACAAAATAAAAGCTTAAATAAAATTAAATATTTACAGATTGTTTAATTTTGTATGATCTAGGACAACAAAGAGAGCGTTTTGAAATTGATCAATCTTTAATTAAACCAAAGGAATTACTCAAAATATTATTGTGGGCATGTTATTTTATTTTGGAAAACTTTATAAAATACCGAGGTGTATTGTGTGATAAAAAAAAATTACTTACAGAAGTGCTTTAAATGTTGTCAATACATCGCCCGAACGCGGAATATTATATTTTGCTACCGATTCTTATTGCAACCAAGCGATACAATATAATTTCAAAATTTGTTATAATAATTTTTTTTTCAGACACTGGGAATAATAAATGTCTCACTTTTTTAAACTAACTAATAAACCAATCATCTAGCTATTTCCACTGAGAATAAATAAAATTCCATACTCTTGTGTCCTGGGGACATTTTGCCTCATCCAATTTCATACATTTTCTCATGTGCGCTCTTCGTTTGTTGACGCCTATAACAGGACCATTATCTTATATTTATTATAACTTCTACGCTACTATCAGCAAACATTCACTTCTAATTTATTCATTCTGCACTGTATCGTACAAAGATTTCCTAAACTTAATTAATATATGTATTTAAATATATATTAATTATGTATTTATAAATTGTCGTGTAAAGATTGAACAGCGTTTTATATATAAACCGGTCGAAATTTCAATATAAGAGTTAAAGAACATTTAAGATGTCTGAATAATCATGGTTTATCTGAATTTATAAATCATTTATTAGAAAATGATCACGGTTTTGATAAAAATTTAGGACTTTCTATTTTACAGATAAATAATTTTGGTCTGAAATTGAATAATTTAATCATTAGAAATTAGTAAAGCATGTAAAAGTAAACAAAATACTATTGATAATCAATTGAACTAGCCCAATTCTAAATTTTTTTCCAATAATTGCTAGTTATCAAGAACTACAGAAATAATATTTTTTTAAATAAATATTCAAATAATTTAGAAAAACAAAAAACAAAAGACATTATTCATTTTGATATTTTGACATACATATTATAACACCCTGACGATGGAAAGGTATTTCCGAAACACGTAGGTGTAATTCATCAAATAATATAAGTAGATTCATACAAATAATTCAATGAATATTTTTTTACTTAATATGTTACAAAATAAAAGATAATATGAAAATAAATTATACAAATCGCTTTAATTTGTTTTCATTTAAAAAATATATACGTAAATTTTTTATAAATTAATTTATCATATTACGAATTGAAATACCTACCTACAGCACAATTAAACTTGACGTAGTTAAACAACTGTTCCATTTATTTACGCGAACATTCAAAGTGTTAAATATTGCGCCGCGCAATTTCGAATCTTATTCCGACACATAAAACATCGATAAAGGCACAACCTCCCGGCGACGGAGGCTCGTCGGGGTGTTATGCCCCGTAATATTGCTCAATATTACGGTATGATAAAAGAAGAATGCTCGTACACTCGACATAAACGCACGGAGCCGGGGTGCTTCGTTCGCAACCTTCCCCGGCTTCGTATTGAGCTCGCGGGCCACGCATTACTCGCCGCGCTATAAAACTTCGCGAATGCTCCGACAAGCGGCGACAAATCTTCGGTGGTGCTATTTTCTGATCGCTGGAAAAATGTCAATATCGGTGATAATTCGCCACGAGTAGGGAATGCAATCCCGAGTCGGGATCCATTTCCAATCCCGCGGGATCCCTACGGATCGGGATCCCGAATATTTTTATGTTTTTTTGTTTGTTTAAAGAGCTGAATAGCAATTAACGAAAATGCCTTGCATTTTTATATCAGCAATTTTAATAAAATGTTCATTATTAATCATTAAATGATTAATAATAATAGAGTTAGTAGTAGTTTTAATTAGTATGTTAGGTTGATAAAATACAGCAAGTATTAATGTATATTATAGATATCTCACAGAGACGAAACCGTATTTATTATGGGAAAGTAGTTATAGAAATCATTTGGGTGTACATAGGACTTATGACCTATCTTATGGTTGGCTTAAGTGATCACTTTACACAATGTAACATTCGCCATTTCCACCCATGATAGAATATACCATGCTTATTCATTTTTTGGAAGTTGTATATATGTTCAAATTGCGTGGAAAGCTTTCACGGGTGGAAATGGCGAATATTACATTGTGTAAAGTGATCACTTAAGCCAACCATAAGATAGGTCATAAGTCCTATGTACACCCAAATGACTTCTATATCTACTTTCCCATAATAAATACAGTTTCGTCTCTGTGAGATATCTATAATAAACATTAATTGATTAATAATGTCTCTGTGACATAAATCCAGCACTGTTCTGAAAGATTTGAACAAACTCAAAATATTCTGAACAGCAAGTATTATTCAAAGCTACTTGCATTATTTTAATGTGACATAAACATAAGTTTTAAGTACTTATTAAAAGCTCTATAGTCAAACACAATTAAACATAAAAACAAAACATAAAAACACAACAAAACATAAAAAATGTTGATCAATCCCGATAATCTCGTCCGATTTTTCGGTTCGGGATTGAAGGGTAGATAATAGAAGGTAATTAACATGGTTTTTATGATGTTCGGTTTAAGTTTTTTTATTTAATTATGATATAATCGCATTGTATTTATGCAATTATGATAATAAAATATAATCATCTATGCTTGTTTTGAATATAGTGCATATGGTAACCTGTAATATTTTTTACCAATAAAATGTAAAAAAGCAGGTGCGTATGTCGTTTTTTTTATTGTTGGACGGGTGTGCAAATGAAGGTGCTGATGTCGATTACTGGAAAAACGCTATTTTGCAAAATAGAAGACATAGCATGTTGTAGTAAATCCAGAAGGAGATTCTGGCAGGATCACGTAGCCAGATTGGACAGTGACAGATTCGTACATACTGCAGTGAATGAAATCCCTTCTGGACGACGCCCACCGGGAAAACCACCGAAAAGATGGAGGAATAGCTGGAACTTGTCATCCCAGGAGGCATAGTTTTCTGTAGAACAGATCAAGAGATATATAAAAAAGTAAAAAATGAACAAGTTGGACGGGTATCTATAAGATAGATAAATCAAATAAGGAAGTTATAAATCATATGATGGGGAAGCAGAAAAAGACTCATAAGCTTCTGCATTTTCAAGACCTCTGCATCCTAGACAACTTGAATGGAAGACGCTAAACTCTAAGATCATTCTCTACTCTGCTCCAGGAAGGGTTGCAAATTCGTTTATCCGCTGTTCGGTAATTAAGCATTTGCATCGATGTGCCTAGAAATGTAGATGTCTCTAAAATTCGTCTTTTTTTTAAATACTAAGGTCGCACTTTTTTGAAAAACCATATTCACAAGTTCGCAAACGTTAAATGGTTGTTGTGTAAAAAGCCATCTAGATGAAATTTCTACAAAAGTGGTGCTAAAAAAAAATTAGCCCAAGACCCGCGAACCAGGAGCGCAGACCCCTGCCCGAGAAATATATCGTTTGGCGTAATTTGCATATCAAGCGTGTTCTCTGTTTACGACCTGCATCCGCAGCTGCGATGTTGCGCAGTCAGTGGCGGCCAACAGGGCGTCGGCGGTTCTTAAAACCCCGCTACTACTGCTCGATTGTCAAAGGACAAGAGCTGCGCGAAAGTTCCGAGAACACATGAAAAGGGCTATGAGGGAGGAAGGAACGCGTTAGTTCATTGTAGTTTCTATGATTCTTGAAATGCTCATTCAAGCCGGGTTATGGTGTAAATATGTACCTTAACATTCCGTTCTTACTCACAAAGCTCTTACTCTACTGACGACATTTATTGATGCAGTGATTCTAAATTTTCTTAAGGAATTAAAAAGAGATGTGAAAAATATCTTCGTATTATTACAAATGAAAAAATGTAAATATATATATATTTTTTTATTCTGGCCTCAACAGGCCAGAAGGTCTAAATACAGAAGCGAAATACATCACAAAACACCCAGGCTTTAGTATATCACATAGATTAAAATTGTGACCTCGGTGTGGGAAGCAAGTGTCATACCCACTGCGCTACGAGGGCCGCCAAATCTTGCCGAAGATTTATCACCTGATATGTGATGGACCACGGTTCTGAGAAGAATGCACGTTTGGAGCCAAAAGTGAAAAGGGTGTTGCAGAATTTGGCGAACTCAACAACGTCACGGTTATCAAGAAATCGCGACCGAGTTGGGCTGCATTCACTCAGAACCAATGTTTGGTCAAAAACTCGCAAACCAAAAAAGTTTTGGAAGACCAATCGGAGTGGCAAAATTTGCTTGAGGAATCCAGGGACGACACCGTACTATTGCATCTTTGATGATGATGGCGTTATAATATAATTGAGATGTTTAATGAGTTTCAATCTTCGGTAACGGTTTTCTACTAGAGATAATCTAAAGGAAGCGAAAGCATGAAGGCAGTAGCGGTCGGATTTGTAGCGAGGGAAGATTGGTCCCATGCACAGGCCAAGTGATGAAGGCCAATGGGAAGATCAAGACATAGATGGGGGGATGTATCAAAAGACAGACCTCGATGAGACAGGCAAGTGCCTAGCAGAATGGACTACAAAGGCCTTTGTATCAAAGCCTTGCTATTACGACTGCGTTCGTGGGCTTCTATGGTCCAAGGCCGCTAAGAATAAATAAAAAGAAAAAGAGGATAGGAAACCCCATAACGTCTAATACCGAAGACAACGGATGTGTAACATCAATACCTACTTTTTAATTGTGAAAATATACCTAATGGGAGCGCTGCTGGGATGGAATAGTAATCTGGATAAAGAGAGCCTGATCTTCAGCTCGAAGGGCCGACCAGATCAATTAAGCTACGGCTCTTCGAACTACGGAATGCAGAGAAAGGTGGACAAGAGTAGTCCAAGACGTCAATAGCTGGTAAAGTAGGCGTCACTTTCATCAATAATGTGGAAATCGATTGGTGAAGAAATACCAAAAAACACCTAAAATTTATTAAGCTAAATCTCCAAGGTAAAAAGGTCTTTAATATAGATAGATGCGTAATAGACTTACAAGTGCTTTGAATTTTAAGGGTTACGAAATTTTTTAACATTTTTTTGGTTTCATGTGTAGTGTACACTTTTATGACTAGAAATAAAATATGTTGTACAGAATTTCCATGCAAATGGGTCTCGTAAGGCCAGTTAATTGTGTCATAAATTTGTAAAATTAACTTTACGACTTTAGACCTCGACAAACTACGATAGATTGTGTACTCCAAATAATTAGTCAAATAATCACATTCGACGATCACGAAATTTAAGGAAATTAAATTTGAATGAAGATTAACAGAGGATAGAGAGACAAAAAACGTCTAACGTGATGGCCCTTTAGTTCTTATGCTCTATCTCAAGGAAGGCACAAGTCAAATTAGTTAATGTCCTGCTATTCGAATCTTGCTCTGAGAACGAAAGAAAGAATCGTGCTCTACATGTACTGCGAGACGAACGAATTCGTCTGGAACTCCGTACCAAAGAAAGGCTCTTCATAACACGTATTAATATCCATCACTGGATCATCCTCACCGCCAGCACTGGCAAAATCCAGCAGCAGGATCTGTCATCACGACAAACTGCGGCTTAGGGTAAAATGAAAAGAGGTTGTGTAAAAATACTACAATATTGTGAATTCACAGTGGATACTGTACTCTACATATATTGAAATACTTTGAAAAAATATTCAGATGGCTGTAAAAGGGTTTAAAGTATGCAATTGGAGGGTTATGGATCCTTTCCATTAAAGGACATTCATGTGTACAGGGCCACCCGAAGGAAATGAAGGATAATATTGATTTGTATGCCTACGGAATACAATGTGTTGTGTTGTCCACTTACTGCATTCATGTTTTCAAATACGCCATACATTTTTAAAATAATATCAATATCGCATTGTCCGACTTTCAACGAAGCGTTTCACCGTTCGGGATTAATAAAATGACATTAGTCATCGACAAAGAAGGGTTTAGGGCATTTTGAAAATAATCTTTTGTCAATCCTGCTTTAGTTATAATCTTATTTATTTGTAAAGAATAGATAACTACTGTACAGTCTGTATTAATATAATCCTTTTGTCGGGAATTATTGTCACAAATAGCGGGCGAATGAATCGCAAAAGAATGAAATCCTAGTATATTTTAAGAATGATTTCGTTAGGCGGTGAAATCACATAGAAATATATTAGGTCCTTACATATGAAATTCACGTTTTGCCGTACTGGCAAATTTGATCTCAAATATCTTCTCTTTGGTTAAGAATTCCAAATCCAAATTTATACAGCTATTTACTCATGTATTTGTGTTTTGAAAATTATAATTCATTTGTTTTTTCCTCAATTGTTTTTTTCTTTGCGTCACTCAGTTTACAAAATGAAAAACTTGAAATATCGCGTTATTTACGAGTACGAGTTCCACCGTGGCACCAGTGCTGCAGAAACGGCTCGAAGAATTAATGATGTGTATGGCGACGGTGCCGCAAAAGAAAACACAGTGCGTTTTTGGATCCAACGTTTTCGTTCTGGAAATTTCGACCTGCAGAACAAGCCCCGTGGACGGCCGGAGACCAAAATTGATAATGAAGAATTGAAGGCTATTGTGGAAGCGGATCCATCGCAAATCACATCCGAGTTAGCTGCAGGCTGCGGTGTTAGTGATAAAACTGTTTTAATCCACTTGAAGCAAATTGGTACGGTGAAAAAGCTTGAAAGGTGGGTACCTCACGAATTGAGTGAAACAAATCAACAAACGCGCGTTGACTGCTGCGTTGCATTACTCAACCGGCACAATAATGAAGGGATTTTAAATCGAATCATTACCTGTGATGAAAAGTGGATCCTGTACGATAATCGGAAGCGCTCATCGCAGTGGCTGAACCCTGCCGAACCAGCCAAACCATGCCCCAAGCGAAAATTGACTCCAAAAAAGTTAATTGTGAGCGTTTGGTGGACTAGTGCTGGTGTCGTTCACTACAGCTTTCTTAAATCTGGCCAGACGATTACGGCAGATGTCTATTGTCAGCAACTGCAAACCATGAGGGAAAAGCTAGCTGCTAAACAATCGAGGCTGGGTAATCGCTCTAGGCCACTGCTGCTTCATGATAACGCTAGACCACACACTGCACAACAGACGGCTACCAAATTAGAGGAGTTTCAATTGGAATGTCTAAGACATCCACCGTACTCTCCGGACCTTGCCCCAATAGATTACCATTTTTTTCGAAATTTGGATAACTTCTTGCAAAGGAAAAAATTCAACTCCGATGGGGCAGTCCAAACCGCCTTCAAAGATTTTATTGATTCCCGTCCGAATGGTTTTTTAAGTAAAGGGATCGATGAACTACCTATGAGATGGCAAAAGTGCATAGATAGCAATGGTACATACTTTGATTAAATAAATATATTATAATAAAAAAAATCGGCCTTATGTTCCTCCCATACTAAACGTCAATTTCATATGTAAGGACCTAATAGATATACATATTTATCAGAAAGAATATATAAAATTGAATTATCTACATTATTTTTATAACCAATTGAGTTTTAATACTAATTTATGCAATCGGTTTTTTCATTATAATGAATAACCACAAGCTATTTGCGATTAATATTAATAATATAATTATGTAAGCGTGTGTTTCTAATTTATTTACAGTTACATTTTGTAATTTATTTTATTGTATAGGTTGCATGTCCCTAATAACACGTCACACCTGGTCACCTTCTGAGTGATTTGGTTCCTTCTACACACTTTCCGTAGAACCACTAATTTTTCCATAGTGTCCTCATAACTGGGAATATCTTAAAAATATCGAATTACACGAAGTCATACAATTTATAACTGAAGCCACTCGAAAGCACTCATCATCCAAAATCAAGGCATTTGATCAGCTGGTGATCCACAATATGCACAGCATCACCAGCACTATATTTCTCAAAGAATACGTAAAATTTGGATTCAGACAAATATAATTATAATTCATGTCGAAGTAGATCGAATACAAATACATTGACTAGTGGTTTAAGAAAATGCACAATCTATAAAATAACTCAAAAAATAACAAATAATAAAATCTGAAAAAATAATAAACGGTGATTAATAATACAAGACCACCGAAAAGATAGCTGGAGCACGTCATCCCAGAATGCGTAGTTTTCTGTACCATAAAACGATAGGTCTACTAAAAAAAGAGAGAGAAAGAAGAAGATAAATAATAACTAACACAAGGGTAGACAGAAAGGTCAGGACACAACACTCTGTCCTGGCACACGTCTTTTGACCTCCACTTTCATACATCGAAGCTACTAACAGAGCAATTCTCCAATATTTGATTTATCTGGTTAAGTCAAAACGCAGAAGCATAATTTATGATTATTAATTTCGGACGTAGGGCATGTTGCTCGAAGATATGGAGACAGCTTAGACGGATCGGTGATCATAGGGAATGTACAAGGCAAGAGGTTTAACAAGATACACAGACTAGAGATAAGATAGATAAGACCAAAGCTACATTACATAGCCTAAAAGATAATTAAACAACTGAGGGAGTGAAAAAGCAATAAATTATGAATATAACTATAATATTTTGTTATTCATAGATAAAATTAGACCAGAAAAGATAATGATAAAATAACCGTACAAAAAAAGTGTTAGCAGATCTAAGCCTGAATTTGCAAATGAGAGTGATACGATGTCTTGTGTTGGCTGTACTTTAATATGGAATCAAGTTATGAATCGAAATAATGCTATAATAATAGTGAAGTGACTTGAAAGACAAGAGTTGTTGATCTACATATGGCTTCTAAAAATAAGCCGGATTGGTAGGGCTATAAATGACAATGGAACGTCATCAATCCGGATGCGAAAGGAAAAATAAATCATTTTAAAACAATTAAAAACCGGAAATAAGAAATTTTGGCCAAATGATGAGATATCCAGAATACCAATTAATGCGTTCTATCTTTCAAGGCAAAATTGCGAGTAGAAGAGGAACGAAGGATGTCCGGGATGAAGAACTTAAGGCAATGAATGGTTCGGAAAATCCACTACTTCGTCAACATAATCGCTAATGTCCGACAGCCAAACAAACACTAGAAGACGAAGAATTACATTATTATATTATGTTAACCATGCTGACGACATAGTAGTTGTAAGCAATAATATCAAAGAACTAAGTATAATGTTAAAAGAACTACACGAAGCTTCGAGCAAAGTTGGTCTTAAGATGAATATAAAGAAAACAAAAAATTTGAATCCAGAGAACAAAGTCATCACTATCAATGATAATAATCTTGAAATAGTAGATGAATATATATACCTAGGACACAATATACAAATGAACAAAGGTAACTAAACATTAGAATTGCCAAGACGAATAGGATTGAGCTGGGCTGCTTTTGGCAAACTCAAACATATCTTCGAGAACAAAGAGATTCCAATTAGTCTAAAAAGAAAAGACTTTGAATCATGCAAACTGCCAGTGATGACGTATGGATTGGATACTATGGCCTTTACAAATAAAAGTGTAGAAAAGCTCAAATGCACACAACAAGGAAAGATGGAAAGAGAAGGAAGAGTCCTATATCCAGCAATGGAGAGACGAAGGCTGATGAAGAAGAAGATTTTAACCATAGTGTTTAATCAAGCTAGGGAGTCCTTTGTAGAAAGTTTTACTAATTATTTTCTTGTAACTATAAATAACTTGTTTCTTTTTATGTCCCAAGTTTCTAGTTCTCTGTTTTAATATGGTGTATGAACTTTTTTGTGTCGTACCCATGCATTGTCCTACTAATTCGTTTTTTACTTCCTGAATACTTATTTTATACAAACTTACAATATTCTTGCTATATATATTTTATTTTTAATGCTATATACTTCATTATTTTTGCTATACACTTACTTATATCGTTCTTGTCATTTTCTTTATGTATGCTAGTGATGCTTTATAAGAGCTTGTGTTATTAGTTAACATGTGTTACTTTGTCTTTATTTTTGTAAAAACCCTAAAGGAAATATTATAAAAAATATTTAATTATATTTACTATGTTATCTCTACTTGAGTTTTAAAAAAATATTTAATTTTTTTCACTACTAATTCCGAGAAAATTTCTCATCGACAGATGAAGTATCAAACTGACTACTTTTTAAATTATGATTAATAATTTTTAAAAACTCTTGTAGAGATAACATAGTAAATATAATTAAATATTTTTTATAATCTATCATTACGATTCTCTACAGTGTAAACGCCAAAACCATCAATAACACCTTAAAGGGTATTTATAATAACAGAGTGTTAGTTAAATTAGTATAAACCACTGCCAGATTTTAGATCTACCGGTTTCAAGACGTACCCGTCTCTTCGTCAGGACCAACACTATACTACTATGTTCACAATACTACACACCACAACCATAGTACTGTTAACCTTTCACCAATATTTATCACATGCGTCTTGTCAAAGACTAGCATGCACTAACTTGCCTACAGAATGATCAGGAATCTACGAGGGAGAGGGATTGAGAGGGGGCGGGGTCTAAGGTAGGTGTTATCAAAAAAAATCTGCTAGTGGTTTACGTATACTAATTTAACTAACACTCTGTTATAATGTCTAACCACAAGTTATGCTTTAAATATTAAAAGTATTAATAATATGAATAATAATATTGCCCCACTATTGTGTACCTATGTAATGAAGGAGATATAAGAAAATTACAAATTCAACAGAATAGAGCAATGAGGGTATTTCTACAGAGAAATAGATATTCCAAAATTAAAAAGGTGCTCTCAAATTTAAATCGGATTAATATAAAACAAGAATTAAAATTAAATACAATGATATACATTCACAAAATATTAAACGACAAAATGCCAAAATATTTAAAAAATAAGATCAAATATAGACATAATATAAGAAACGCAAATAAAATAAGTATTCCAAATAGAAAAAAGACAAACACATAAAACTGTATTTATGACAAGGGAATAAAGGAGTGTAATAGCCTGCCAGAAGGTGTGAGGAAGCTAAGCAGAATCGATATATTCAAACAAGAATGTAAACGGCACATAACAACGGAAAATGTATGAAGAGAAACATTATTTAATAAGTGTACATATAATATATAATATTAGCTAATGATAAACAACTATGCATCATTAACTAAATAAAGATAAATAATTTTAGGCAGATCCATAGGACAAAAGTCACATTTAAATTAATTTTTGTTGTTGTTTACGCATTATGCGAGTATAACTCTTTGGTATGATTAAATTTAAAAAAACTGTACACCTTAATGGGTCTACACCGAGCCCATGTTCAGGTAGTAATTAAATGCAAAGGTCGCCTTCGATTAATACATAATTATTTTTATTTGTAAGTAGATTTAGTCAGACAGGGTTGCGCCGCGCCGGCTCGCCACAAAGGCCGCGCTGGTGCCGATGAGGTGACGGACGCAGGTTTTTTAATACGGACAAAGCGTTGTCTCTCCTGAGTGACAAGTGACAAGGTACTTACCTACCTACTCCTCCCTTCTTAGCACATACCGTCGGCGACAACCGGGTGACCGGCGACTGCCTTGGCTTTCTGCTCCGCGTGATACGACGTAAACGACAATATGTTAAGTATGCACATTCCATTAATAAACCGCTCCATAATGGATACATAAATATGCCTATTTTATTCGGAAAAAAATTACCTCGTAAAGGTGCAAATTATATTTAAAAAAAAACAATTTGTATATTTGTATATTTTTATTACTTCCTTTCTTTTAACTCGCGGCCTCTGCTTGCTTGCTTGACGAAACAACTTTGGATCGATTTTTAACCCGTTTCCCGTGATCCAATCGAGCTGGAACTTTTCAAGTAGACACGTGGCGACGATCAAGACGATCTATCAAGTTTTCGTTTAAAAAAATAATAATTATAGTATAAATTTGGATTTTTCAAATTTTTTATGGTTTTTTCATACAATTCAGTAAGTTGTATGGAGATTCCGACGCATATGGTAGACACAAAACCAGAAAATGAGAAAGGGAGTATTGTAAAAACTTGGTTTTATTGGGTTACTTTTTTTAACACTTACCAAACGATGCACGGTTTCAGATTTTTTTATATAACGATTCTGAACTATTGTCATTATTATAACTTAATTAAATTTGTGGGAGATTTTTTTGTTAATTAGGATGAAATTAAGAGCACTTCGCATAGATCTGGATCATTGAATGTTAAATTATTTACTTCAATATAATTTTGAAGAAAAAATACTATGCGGGTGGTAGTATGTAAAAAAAGTGTGCTATACTATGTAATCACTGCATAGAGAAGAAGAAGAAGAAACAAGTTTGCTTCTGTTTAGATCAACGTATAGGATTCCATTGTTAAGGATATATGAAGCAATAACTGGGTCACATTTCGAGATGCACGGATAATTGAGCAACAAATAATATCTTGTACATAAAATAAAAAAAAACTACACAAATGTGTAGACAAAGATCAGTTCAGCGAAAATCTATTGAATCTCTTTTTCGGTGTTTCAAAGTTTGCGCAAAATTTCTCACACCCTCTTCGAAACCTTCACTGGATTAAATATTCAGAGAAAATTGAATACAAGTTATGCTTCAGAATATTCACCAGATGGCCCCTTAATATATTTTAGAGTTTTGCATTCCATTTGCTGCAAATAATAGACACCTACTACTCGGTCAGAGCATCAACCTCCAATACAAGGTTAGTTGAACTAAATAGCTAAAAATATTCTCAGGTTTTCACGGCCATGATCTCAGAATTTCAGAATCTTCTGTGTGTAGTCTTATAAGATATTCTGCCGTGTATATGTGACCTCTCTGGTCGATGTTTCGGATCCCATTGCAGGGTCCATCATCAGGGCTGATACAGTCCTGATGAGGGACCCTGCAATGGGATCCGAGATTAATGGGCGAGATTCTCCAAAGAATCTCAGAATTACCTCAAGTCGAAAATCCCATAAAAATCTCATCTGTGAACGTGGATTGTGAGATTTTCTCAAATAAAATCTTTTTCTAAGAAATATTTAATACGTATGAATGCGTAAATATGTGTTGAAATAGATTTGAATAAAATATTACCTTTTGAAAAATACAAATTTGTTTATAATCACAGGTGAGTTCAAGGGAAGAATCCAAGGTGTATCCCTAATTTGATATTTTGTCCCTGGGATCCTTCGCAGTACGGTCCGCTAGATTTTGGGACAAGTTATCTTTATCCGCTTAGAAATGAGTCAAAGGGTTTTATTTTGGACTTCACAAAAGAGGTATTATGCTCCGAAAAGGCTCAAAATGTAGGTACTTTGTGGCACTGACATTTATTTACTAATCCTATTTATTTCTGTATGTATCCATGAATTTGTGATCCTTTATGTTGAATCAATGTAGGAGTCATAGAAAAAGCTTTCTTTCCTAAACGACCTTATATATCAAATGCACAAAAAATAATTGTATTCCTCCAGAAAGAAAAGAAGATTAGTGTGCTAAAAATATTTGTTGATAATGATAAAGTAATAAGCAAGTTTATAAATACAGAAGCATAAGAAAAACATAATATTATAGAAATTTAAAAACAAAAAAAAAAGTAATAATGTAGTGTGAAAAGATATAGCACAAGTTTTGAAAGTCATAATATAATAAAAAATATACATACAAATACAAATCAATTATTTAAGTCCAATTCGACAAATACTAGTAATCATTCAATATACATTTTAATATATGTTTGAATAATATATGTTTGAATAAGCTATTGGCATAGACGTCCAGTTGCTCGTATCTGTTTGCTAGTCTAGGAAGCCTTTGCAGTGGGGAATTAAATAAATGGTACGGTACATTACGGTTTCATGAAATTTCCTTTACAGTTTACAAAATCTGCATATGCTTTAAATTCTTCATCAAAAGAAAAAATCTTTATTTTGAGAGGTATGGTTTTACAAAGTACCACTCAAAGTACAAAGGAGTAAAGCCTTTTTTTTTAATTTTTGGTTTTTTAATTTGTTCGTCACACTATCCACAAGAAGAAAGGTTTGTTAAAGGTGCATAATTTATTACAGTTAAAAGATAAGAATTAATCTCCATATTATCCACTAATCGTATGGGAAATATCCTTATAAAGTATTCATCGAGTCAATTAACTTAATAAATAGTTTAACACGTATTCTAAATGCGCTTAAAGCGACTGAATCTCGGTACATTATTCAGTTTGGATGACCAAATACCAAAACGTATTTAAAGCACTCAAAAGGACGCGGGCACCGACTGAAAAGGTCAGAGAACTGTATATTAGAGATTCTTAACTCATTGCGCAAATAGAACTCCCGCCTGTTGCGTGGGTAATTTTTAGGGGTTCGGAACAGTCGTTACTTGACTCTTGAAAGTTTTCCATATGTTTTCATGGACTACCAATACTAATTGATTCGAACCGGCGATTGGTCTGGTGCATCCGGTTAATTGGAATTCTGTGAGAAAAGTTTAAGAGTAGGAAGCGTCGCTTCCCTGCAACTCGCGCACAAATAAAACCATCAATAAATGCGACATCCATAAGTTATCGGAGGTGGCGAGTATGGATGCCCATAACAAGCCAAGCCAGCGGTCTACCATCGTGCTACTGCCCCGACTGGCTCCAGTGTCATATTGTTCTAAATATAAATTAGAATTATAAATTATATATATAAAAAAGAATATATTTTTATGCGCGATATTATTTACACATTCTTAACATCAAGTTAAGCTCTAATAAATAATTATTTTACGTAAATATATTTATCCTGTTGAACCTTGACACAAGCCTATATTAAAAAAAAAGAACTTAAAAAGTCTTAATAATAATAATAGTAATAATAATAATAATAAATTATCGTTTTTATAAAACCATTTTCGCAAAAATTCATCTGTATTCCATCTGTCACATAAAATAAAGATATGTACTTAAAATTGAAATTTGCGAACTTATGGAAACGATATTATTTTTACTCCCTTTCTTTTAACCCGTAGCGTCTGCTTGTCTGACGAAAATTTTTTTATCGATTTTTAACCCCTTTCCCGTGATCCGATCGAGCTGAAACTTTGCAGGCAGACTCGTGGCGACGATAAAAATGATCTAATAGATTTTCGTTTAAAAAAATTAATTATCATATTATAATTTTGAATTTTTCGAAATTTACATACAAATGAGAAAGGAGCCTGACGCGTGAAGAAGGCGCAAAACCTGTTCGATCTTGGTTTTTATGGGTTAGTTTTTGAAACAATGTTTATGTTGCACTAATATTATTGTTGTAATGCACGATTTATGGAAAGAAAATAGTTCCACGCCCTTCCACGGCATCTTGTGCATTAACGATTTTAATTTTACATTTTAGGTAATTTACATATTCTTCATCGTTTTATTATTCAATTCAATTCAATTTTCAACTAATTGAATTCATTGTTATCCATGATAATAGCCACTTTTCAGCAAGAGTAGGCAATCTTCATCATGGATCGTGAGGAAGCTGTAATATCAGCGAAGGTGATTTGCCACTACTAACAATCAAATATGTACACCATAAAAACTGTTTCAAGAGAAATTACACCTAATAAAAGTTCATAAAAAACTAACCCATAAAAACGAAGTTTTTATTATACTCCCTTTCTCATTTACTAGTGGAAACAAGTTTGGCGCTTAACCTGCGTGTTGGGCTCGAGTCGGACGACGCTACGAAAGCGAGTAATAAAAAATTTCAAAAAAACAAAATTATACTATAATTATTTTTTTTAACAATAATTTGTTAGATCATTTTTATCGTCGCCACGAGTCTGCCTGCAAAGTTTCAGCTCGATTGGATCACGGGAAAAGGGATAAAAATCGATCCAAAGTTTTTTCGACAGACAAGCAAGAAAGAAAAGAAAGGGAGTAAAAAGAACATAAGGATAAATTTACACACATAATAAATCATACAAAAGAAAGAAAACACATTTAAAATTTCATATTGTAAAAAACCCTTGAAAAATCATACATAAAATTAGGTTAGGTAGAAATTCTAATTTTCCTCCTGTAATTCATATTACCATATAATGTTTATATGACCATCTTGACAATGCAGGGGCACCACGAGCGCGATCAAAAACACCCTGATATTTTTTCTAGGCGGCCTCGTACGGATTGAAAAATATTTATAAGAAGCCCGTAATACCATTATTATTCTAAGGCATCGCGATTAAGGTTCCGTTCGCCCTCTAAGGACCTAGGCGGCGCCTCGTGTAGTCTACTCGGTCGGGTAATTAATTATCCGTTTAGTGTCTGAAGAGATGAGATGAAAACGGAAAAAAGAACAGCGACGCGGGCAAAAAGCCGGACCAAAATACTCCCGGGGATTGTCTCCAATCCAGACAGCCACCACGAGACAATGGACCGCGGGGAGGATCAGGTGAGATGGCAAGATATATACATTTTCAAATTTAAAGTTGACTCGAACAATATTTTAGACACGTAGAAACAGAGCAATACAAATATAATTAAAAATACAAAAAACCAACCCATAAAAACCAAGTTTTTATTTTACTCCCTTTCTTTGTAAATTAAGATTACCATCATTTTTTTTTTATTTAATTAATAATATATATTTATATAAATTTTTTTCTACAATCATACATAAATGTTTACAAATCTATATTTTTTGTGTGTGTATACCTCACCAAAAAGAATTATATTCTTGTGTGTGGTGAGGGATAACCACTTACAATCAATGGTATAGGTAGTGTAATCTAATTATATAACAATTGGAAGGAAAGAAAAGAAAATCTAATACATCAAATCTTAGTTAATAATACAGTATATAGAATAAGCAGTCAAGTAAACAATAATATAAATAATAAGCAGTCAAGAACTCAATCACAAAGTCAATTTTATAATAATGAGAATCCATTCGGGTTCACTGGGGGAATATGCATGCAGGGCGCAATCGAAAATATTCACCATCGTGCAAAATAAATTGGACAAATCAAATAATTATACAGGTATCTTCATCGATTCATTCTTCATGTATTTAATAAATTTTTGACTGAAAATGAAACATGTCTAGAAAAATATCTATGTCAAAAATCTCTAAAAATATCTCTTTATTATTTATTTCTTCCCAAAAAACAGAAGTGTGCTGTCATCTGTGAGCCGATTGTCATAAATTTTCGAAATTTGTAGTGAAGTGCCTATTATACCTACCGAAGGAGTAATTCAAATTTTAAATATTCCGTGACGTTATCGGGCCGCCGTTGCTAGTAATTAAACTTTTGTAATGATTCTAATTTGAAAAAAAACATTAAAATTTCTAAAAATCCGAAATTATACGATAAATATTATTTTTATTTAGATTGTAACGCTCATGTACGGTCATTATAAATACACACTGTCACTATGGATAGCAAATAAAAGTACTGGAAATTAATTTACAATTTATTAATTATTTTAATAAATTCACAAATTCATTCGAAACGAATTTAATTTAAATTTCACAATCAATCGCTCGTCTGTGAACCATTTTATTTAATTCTCCACGTAAATACATCGCTCGATATCTGTCGCTTCTATTAATCTGCGCGTTGGTAACAATAATAGTAATAATAATAATAAGAATAATAGTTTTTTAATTCATATCTTATTTTTTGTCTTGTGTTACACTTCGACTACCTAACTAGGGATTGCCTGTTTGAAGGCAGTCGACTATTTACATAGCAAAAAAAGTTAAAAAATATAATTTAGTATACATTACAATAAATTTTTTAAATGAACAAATATATAATATATTTAAATTTGATAAAATAATTAGGAACAGAAATGCAAAATTATCGGTAAGGTAAGGTTAAGCAAAAAAAGAAATCGAAATAAAATATAAATTACAAAATATATAATAAAAAATTTAAATACGCAAAGAACATTGAGAGAATGATGCGGTCGATTTTATCGCTGGTTTTGTCGCGTCGGTTATATGCCGAAACATCAACGATGCGCCGCGGTATTGGCGCAGCTTTTTATACGAAACACGTTGGTTTTTCGAACCTTCGAGATTTTTTAATACATTTTTGGCATTTGCGAGAATGTTTCCGCCGCTTCCAGAGTGTTCCAGACTTCACCTGAATGTTGTAGATAATTCCAAGGTGTTGTGGAGCGTTCCAGACGTTTAGTTTTGCTGTCTTCGAGAAAATAATTAACGTGGTTTCTCCAAATTCTAATAAAATAATAAATTTACAAAAAACAAATGACATTATTCATTTTGATATTTTGACATATATATAACACCCTGACGATGGAAAGGTATTTCTGAAACATGTAGGTGTAATTTATCAAATAATGTAAGTAGATTTATACGAATAATTCAATCAATATTTTTATGCTTAATATGTTACAAAATAAAAGAAAATATAAAATTTATAAGAACGATTTTATTTAAAAACATTTTGAATTTGAATCGCCCAATCCGCGGTTACCTCCGACACATATTCCGTCCATTCATAAAACCTGTACAAGGTATAAGAGTCGGCGCCGACCCAGACAAATGGGGGCTTCTAAGAATATTGTGTAGAATTAGTGGAATAGTGGGGCCCTTTCCCGGACCCGCCCGTATATCAACCAATCCCGGACTTTGAATTTGGCGGTTCGATTGTCTTTCGTTTTTCCCAACGTTCCATTCCAGATTTTGTTTCGATTTGAATGTAAAGTTTTTTCCGACACTTGATTGTTTGATTCCATTCAATTAAAATTTATTTGAATCACGTCACATATCTGAAAAGAAGCCTTTCCCTCGTATTAATTGTAATATTTGGTGAAACCCTAATATGCTTTAACAATGGGATGGCCAATTTCAAAAAATCTGCTAGCTAAACGCGAATGTCTTACTAAAATTACGCTCAGAAGATTAAAAATATTTTAATAAAAATATATTTTGCTGGTATGTAACTATATATGTATATAAATATAACTATAGTTAGACCACATTTAAAAGAATGTGCGCAAAAAATATGTGTGTTGTTACGATGCAAAAACTGAACACAAAGTTTTTCTAGTGAGTAAGTAACCTTTTTTAAACTAAAAAATATGTATATTATAGATGTCTCACAGAGACGAAACTGTATTTTTATGGGAAAGTAGGCATAGAAGTCTTTTTAGGTGTACATAGGACTTACGACCTATCGTATGGTTGGCTTAAGTTATCACTTTACACATATGTAACGTTCGCCATTTTCACCCATGATAGAATATACCATGTCTACTTACTTTTGGAAGTTGTATATATTTGAATTGCATGCCACGCTTCACATGTGTGTTGTTAAAAATATGTATTTATTTGAAATATCATATTGAGGCAATACGGGCTTACCAGGCAACTTTCCCCCGCTTTCTTCTTACCGGACAAAGCTAGGGAATGGTTTTTTGATTGTGGTCGACCTATAATATTAATATAATAGGTACTAAGTGTATTCTGGTTATAATAATTTTACAACAAATTACACAAAGTAATATTATGCAATTATTGGTAAAAAAAATATTAAAAAACTTTTAAACATTCTTTATTTTTAATGAGACGCTAACGGAATATTAGATAAAAAAATACGTGCAGATAAATACATTACTTATTTCACATGCAATTTAATACCTCAATTACAAGTGTAGGTATTTAGTACTATTTAGTCATGTCAAGATACATTTATTCATATATTTGAAGTATCATATATTTAAGCAGGTATATTATTTCATTTTTTTTTCAAATAAAATTGTTTTATCATGAATTACATTTTTCTCAGTAATAAAGAGAAATTAAAATTCTACACAGTTGTATTTTTTTGGCTGAAAATATCTTCATATAATTTTTCAAAAACAAATTGAAATATAATATTAAAATAGGAATAGGTAGGTATGTCTGTGTGGGAATATGGAATTTTTCAAACTGGTCATCCAACAGTAATAAATATATTTACTTACACATCAATAAATTCTGCTAAAAATCATGTAAATGAATAAGTATAATATGGAGATTCAATTTGATTTACCTTTCTCCGCTACGCTCCGACAATATTTGATGTCAGAATTATTAAGAAAATGTTATTATAAAAAAGTAATGAAATTAGAATCGATTTTCTCGGTTAATTTTAATAATTTTTAAAAGCGATCGTTCGGAAATGCCAGCGAAATTCTACTGTGAATACTTTTTCTCGTAGTTTTTCTTGCATTCTATGTCACATTTTTGTATGGAAAGGTATGAAATTAACATTTATAATTTACAGAAATAAACTTTGTTTAGACCACTTTTTTAGTGAAAAAAATCAATATGTTCCAGAGCCCATGGCCCCTTCGTCAGGACACAAATGTATACTAACAAAATTAAATTTAAAAATCTATGTATAGATAATAAAAATTTTAAATTTCACGTTTTTAAATTTAATTTTGTTAGTATACATTTTTGTATCCCGACGAAGGGGCCACGGGCTCTGAAACATGTTGATATTTTTCAATAAAAAAAATGGTGTAAACAAAGTTTATTTCTATAAATTATAATTACAATGTCACCACAAAATAATTTAGTGTATTTGAAGTAGAAATTAACATTTATTCATTATGTAAGTTCCATATATTTTTAGTATATATTTTTCCATATTAAATTATTTAATTTAATTAATAAATTTCCACACCAACGATGTACTGGAACTGAAAAACATAGCGCTCGTATAACACGATTATAACGTGATTTTTTATTTCAGTAATTTTGCATTGTGAGTGAGTATTTTTAATTAATAACAAATATTTTTAATCAGCTAATTGTGACTGAATTATAAGTAAATTTCGTTCACATTTCCGGATTACTTTGGATTTTTCAGGCTCTTCTCGACACTGATTCAAAAATATGATTAAGATTTTTTTTAATATGTACAATCAATTAAATTATTTCAAATAGACTCGTAGTCCGGTGGGCATGACAATACTTTTACAGGTCACACAATACGTTTATGTGATTTCTTATATGCATAGTGGGTATACAGTGATTTGTGCCGCTATGCAAGCGGGCATCTTGACCTCTCATCATTTTATATCGCATAATATATTTTTACATTTTTTTCAAATCCGTTTCTTTCTTTGTAAAAAAATGACAACGTCTATATACTTTCCCACTTTAAAGGTAAAATGTTTGAATAATAATAATTAAATAGAGTAGCTTGTTGTTCTTGTGGTTAGAATAGTCGCAGGTTCGAACCTCACTCCAGACTAGCATGTTAGTCCTATTTTCATAGCACAAGCGTTTACTCAGTTTTAAAATAGTAAGAATACTGATGTTACACGTATTCCGTGTTCGAATCTCTATTTAAAAAGAAAGAAAAATTATGAGGAGTGGTAAGAATTATTATAAAATAGAGTATAAAGCAGTCCTGATTTGGTCTACAAAAAGGTTAAGTAACCAATTTAATCGTTGAAATAAAAGTTTCTTTGGCCCTAGTCAACCCATTATTTCAATGGGTAATATTAAAAGGCTGTACTTTATATTGCGGTATTTTTTACGGAAACTTTCCCCTCGAACGGGCCGCCCACCCAGCAGCACGCCGCTGAGTTTCAAAGCAGTTTGAACAAAAAACGTTCGCCGACGTCTATTAATTATTTGTAAACTTCAATTTCCTCCTCCCGAAGTTTAAATGAGTTACAATCGGAAAAATCTGTCCGCTTTCACCCTCGGGGTGGACAATTTAAGGCTGGTGATCGATTTGAAGCAAAATGCTGAATAATGGAGAAGAGGCTGCGTGCACGTACGGCGAGCCTTAATGCAGCACCACTAGATCTTTCTCCGGGAATTTGAGTGGGATGTAGGACATTTTATGTAGGTAATACCAAACATTGATCAACTGACTTTTTATAAATTTTTATTTTTAACTTTTATTTATTTAATTATTATAAATACATATCATGGTACAAAATTTCGTGAAAACATTGATCATTTTTATACAATAACATCGTATTTCTCTCCATAAAAGAGCTGACGATCGTAGTTATGGGAGGAGTAAAAAACATCATATTATTTTATGAATATTACCCACAATTTTTATAACAAAGTAATACGAAACAAAATAGTAAACAAATAACTCTTGTGGGCCTAGAAGTTAAGGAATCCATTTTATAATTTTCTTTAATAATTTGTACGAATAATATTTCATCAAAAATTTCCTTCACAGTAGGCACACAAAAGTCTATGAATATTCAATTTGTAGGGTAGGTTCTAAGACTTTTTAAAATAATTTTAATTATGATTTTTTGAGCTAGATACAGTGTATTTAGTGATGTTTTATATGATCCTCCCCACCCAAAGATACCATATTATACCATAGAATTGAAGAATTAAATTATTATCTCAACACATTCAAATAAATTTTCCCTACGAGTCATTTAAAAACAGTTTATTTAAAATTTATACTATATATTATTTATAAGTACTATTGCTGAAATACTTATCTCATTTTCTCTATTCGTCTTTGTATTCCTCATTTTTCGTCTCGAGATTTAACTGAAAAAAATTAAAAGAAGTGTAGTTCAGAGGTTTCACTATAAAATAAATCACTTATATATATTTCAAATCACTTAATATCATCAAAATTACGATTAATATATTTGCACGTGCATTTGTGAACCTATGAATAAACGCACTTGAAAGATTTATGAATGTAGATATTAATAAAATGTAATGTTTTTATTTTTTGTCAAATCAAAAAACTATTAAATCGTATATTTTTATTAATTTATTCAATCACAATTAGTATAAACTAAATTTAATCCACTGTTTTTAAACATCTTACTTTAATAGTACATGGCAAAAATACGAACGAAAAAATAAGGAAAAATTTGGCGACTTCATTCTTTTAGTTTTCATGAACGTCAAAAGTTACGTTTTTACCCTATAAACAAATTAACACGCTCGCACCTACTTAGAGAACTTATCTAAATGACGGAAAATACTGTGCATGTGTTTACTATGTAACTGATATGATTTTAAAAGTTAATATTTAAAAACAAATTTAATTTTTTATTTAGGTAATTGTAATACATGTTTTTGTTTTTTTTATTATGTAAATAAAAGAATGATACATAAAAATATAGTGAATTTTTTTTATTTCTTTCCTTTCTACTGAACTGCACACAACGCGATGCTTATATTAAACCGTGCGAGGGCTAAACGTACAATACATCTGACATTTTTAACGCAGTTTCGTGACGCACATCCGGGAAACGTCCGTAAAGAGCGGATCATGTGTTAAAAATAAAACGTAATCGATCGATCTTTATTGAAAGTAAAGGCCATTCCTGTTCATTAAGCAATAGTATAACATTACGTTGATGCTGTTGTTAATGATTCCCGAAAGGTGGTGTTCGCGCGCAGTAAATCAATCCGCATGCGGAGCAAGGTGCAGGCCCCAGATAGCGTGTGCCGGAGATAAAGCGCGCCGGGGCCCGGAGATAAGCCCGCGTCATCTGGCCAGCTCCGCGGCTATCAGGAAGCAGCGAATCCTTAATTGATTTACTCCAACACCCGTAATTAGAAAGCCCGCTCGGGCAGGAGCAACGAAACCAGAGGCCGTCAATAATTGGTTATTTGCATACGCAGACGGAATTATAACTGGTCCGATCGGCCGCTTTATCGGGGTACTTAAGGAACCTGTCATCCTCCGTTCGGCGCTCCGTCCACCTGCCTGAGGGATTGGACGGAATTAGGGTGGCTTCCACTCCAGCGGTTCTGCTCTATAAACGCCAGCGAGTATCTCCTCGAGCCCCCGCTTTGACAGCGCCGACAAAAGACCACACCTTTTCTCTTGTGGCGTTGAGTTTCAAAAGCCGCTGCGACGCTTTTCGAAAACGATATATTTTTTAACCGCTTCTCCAGTCGGTTTCCTCGGAGCCGGGTTGTGTTTCTTTGCGCGTCTTTGATTGGACATCAATCCCTTCATCATTGACCTTCCACATTATCAGTCAGAACCAGTTTTAACATTTTCTCTGCTGGCAATATGTCTTAAAAATAGAGAATAGCTCGAAGAGAGATCTATTTTTTTTTATATATGTGGTAATATACTAAAAAACATATTCCAAATAAAGAGAAGTATTTTTCATCGTTCTCCATAAGAATCAAATATGTATGAAAAAGTATATGTACTTATATTAACGACAATAGGGTAGGTAAGGTAAATAAATTTGCACGTATAAAAATAATATAATTTAAATTGAATAAAAACATTGATTCAAGGAAATATATATTTTGTAAAATAGCTGAAAAATTTGAATGTTGGTAATATTGGAGTGGAATGTACAGGTTTGGTGTAAACAGACGTTCACAATCTCATAATCATTTTATGTGTTTGGTAGACTGCGAAAAAAGAAGAAGAAGATATTAATATTTTTTTCAAATTTCCAATAGTCGCAAATAAATCAACGTATCGACCTCCATCGTTACATATTCCCTTTTTTTCTACCAACATTAACATGCTTAATGTAGGTACTAAAGTATAAAAATATCAATTTTCTGTATGCCGTAGAAAGACTTTCTTCCGTACGTGGTTTTGAAGAACAGAGACATTCTTTAGTTCAGATTTTCACGGAATTTCTTTGTTTCTTCCTCAAGGTACATGTTTCACCTCCATTCGGAGCTATGGGGCTTTGACCAGTCGGACGTCTAGATTATTATAATTATTTATTGTACAATATTATTTTATTATGCGTCTTGTTAACCTCGATAAATCGATTATAAATTCAAAATATAATTAAATAATAATTTATTATTGACCTGCAGTATTTTTGCAACGATTATCTCAAAATATTGAAAACGTGTCGCAGCCCGTTTCGAAATTGTGCGACACTTTCAGGGTGCCGCGTTTTGAAAAATTTAATACCGCGTTATCGCCGGGCTCGGGAGACTGCGGACTATTTTAATTGGTGTTTCTTAATTGGTGCGGTCATATGGACAAAATTAAGATTCTGTCTCGGCCAATGGGAGGCGGTCGCACGAAAGCATGTGTTAATTTAAGCGCTGCGTGTGGGGTTTGCCTTATTGCGCGCATTTTTCGACGTTTCGTTCGGTGGGGAAGGGGCCCGTAGGAAGTAACGATCGTCGTAG
>JADDOH010017151.1:0-29032 GCA_016648135.1 Agrypnia vestita | reverse complement strand
CACGATTGTCTCTTTTAAGCTCCGATAAAGGAGCTTTTAAATCAGATACTGATTATATTACATTCTTTTTTAAGATTAAATTTATTTTAGAATTCCAAGAAACGTTTAAAGGATATAAAAAATAAAACAGCTTACTGAATTTGACAAGTAATTAAATTCCAAGAACTCAATACACGTGACAATTCAGCCTGGTTCGCACAAGATGAGACGGTTAGCGAAACAAAAACAAGACTTGATATATACTTTTGTTTCAAAGATGAACCGAACCCTTAAAACTCAAAAGAGAATTTATAAAGTTATTTTAATTTAATTATTTAAAATACGTAACCACTAAGCCGCTGCTTCAAACATCATTAATATTTTGTAAAGGAAAAAAAAACCTGTTATTTGGAGCTGGTGATATCGGATGTTTCTTTAATGTCCGTGAAAAATCAGCCTCGTTCAATGTTCATATTTAATTTTTCATCGGCTGCCAAATTTACCGAACTGAATGCTTTTTCCCGCCCATTCGTTTAGGATTTACGCGCATAAATGTGCACGAAGTTAAACGCGGTGGATTGGGTAATTTACGAACACTGCCATATTTTTGTTTACCGAGCCACTATTTTTTGCCGCCTTTTGTTCGAAATCATGTCCACGAATCGGCGGAAATAAAATCTTTATAAAGACTTTTATGAATATTAATGTGTTCATAGCGAAATCGTTCCGATTTCCGTAAAAAAAAACAAATAAAATCAAACAGGTGGAAATTATATTTTTTAAACAATATATTTGTGTGTAGGTTTTGAGAACATAGTTAGGTACTGGATTTTGTTCACAGAGGGATAGTTATTAATTAAGATAAATTGTACAACTCTCACAGAGACGAAGCTGTTTATATGGGAAAGATGAATTTTTCAAGAATATTGCTTAATATTCCACTTCAAAAATAAAGAGCTATTCTTACCGACTGTATTAGATGGAGGACCGTAGGTGTCTTCAGCATACTCCCTTCAAATATTTGAAAGAATACGTATTTAGAACATGTATACAACAAAAAATGATTAAGTGATGTTGTTCTTACGATGGAGTTGGTATACTGTATTGTATAGTGGCTCAAGCCAGCTCATACAGGTCACAAGCCCTACGGGCACCCTAAAAAGACTTCCATGTATTATGTTTCCTACATAAATAGCTTCGTTTGTGACTTCTATAATTTATATTAATCAATAATTATAATATAATTTATATTGTGCATGACGGAACAAAACAGAACTTAATTTAAGTTCTAATTCGACACGATTGTTAAATTAATGATATATGTGTTAGATGATTACAATTGGATTAAAACATTTTTTTGACATGTTGTGATGTCCTGTTTAGAAAATGGCGTCTAAGCAGCGACATAAGAAACACGCGGAAAAAATATTTTCTGAGTATTGAGTAACACAGCAACTTCTTAAACAAACAACAATGATTGAGCAGATTGTTTCAAATAACACCGCACTCAAAATATCACTTAGTGGGTCAACCACTCGTGTTTGATCATGTCCGCTGCCTTTTCTGCGATCATGATCGTCGGAGCGTTTGTATTACCTCTTGGAATTATTGGCATTATGGAAGCGTCGACGACTCTAAGACTCTTGATTCCATAAACCTTCAGCGTGTGATCGACAACTGCCTTCTCATCCCAATGCGGACCCATTTTGCAAGTTCCCACCGGATGGTAAATTGTGGACGTGTATTCCTGTAGACAGCAGGCCCAGTACTCGTCAGAGTCAAACTTGTACTCTTTGCAAGCAGGCAATGGGTATCTCGAATACATCGATCCAGTCTTTTGGAACGCTTCTGTATTTTCTAGTTTTTGCGCTATCCTGATACCAGCGATCATCACCTCTAAATCAGGATACTTGGTATAGTATCTGGGATACAAAAGCGGCTGACCAAAAACTGGGTGCGTTTTGTTGAGGGTCACGTATCCTCTGCTCTTTGGTCTCACGAGTGTCGGTCTGACGGCTATTCCGTCGTAGTAAGAAAGCAAAGCGACGCTGTCTTCCGTCGCTGTGTCGGGTGCCGAGAGATAGTCTTGAACGCTTTGACCATCAAAGTGGTACTGGATGTCTGGCGCGTCTTTAGAATTTTCGAAGTGCGTTTGTAGAAAAACGTTGCAGTTCAGAGCGCCGGTCGATGCCAGTGGTCCATCCTTCTTCTTATCGGAGTAGTAATACCTGTACACCTCGTCCTCTCTTTCCTTATCGCTAACCGTCAGAGATGTCTTGTTCAGAATCAGCAGCAGGGAATCTGTCGTCACGTGGTCCTGCAGATTATATCCGACCGCGAGATCTTTGATCACGTCTATATTTAGAGGTTCCAAAGCGTGTTTTGGTCCGACACCCGAGAGCATCAGGATTTTTGGAGAGTTCAGAGATCCTGCTGATAAGATGACCTCTTTCTTGGCGTACACTGTGGATAGTTTGTTATCCTTCAGGTATTCTACTCCGAACGCCTTTTTGCTGTGCGGGTCGATCAGAATTCTCGTTACGTGCGCTTGAGTTCTGATCACGAGGTTCTGCCTTTTGTTACGAATCGGTCGGATGAAGGCTCCGTTGGTGGACTGCCTTCTTCCGTGGATCGAGGTCGTCTGAAGGATCATCACGCCTAGTTGCCTTTCTGCGTTGAAGTCGGTAATGTCCAGGCCGTGCTCCTTCCAAGCGTCGGTCAGCATGAGGACGTTCTCATCAATGTAAGGGAACCGTTCAACATTTTGGTATCCTCCTTTGCCGTGGTATTCCTTGTCGTGGGCTTCCACGTCTTCGTTGTTCTCGGATTTCTTGAAATACGGAAGCACCTGTGAAGGAAAAAAAATCCGATAATTGTTTGGACCGTGAATAGCTTAGATCAAGTTCTAAGATAATATACAACTGTTGAAAAGCTAAAAAAAATAATGAGATAAATAATATTTGCGTGAGTGAGCTAGGCTACCAATATAACAGCTAAAGTTTTTAATTTAAGGTATTTCTACATACCCAACGGTAGATAGAGGTTTTCTACATAGGTACTATCTAATACTTACATACCTATATTTATGTAAGAATGTGCATGTATTTAACATGTAATAGTTATGTTTTTATCCTGACGAAGAAGCCATTGGCTTCGAAACATGTTGAATTTTTTTCAATAAAAAAGTGGTGTTTACATAGTTATTTTATATAAATTATAATTGTCACCACAAAATAATTTAGCTATATTTGAAGAAGTTAATAATTATGTGTCTAGTGAACGCCGGTTTTTCTGCATTGAAACTGAATTTTACGACAAATTCCGACTATATTTGTAAATCCTTCATCATGTTCATTTAAAAGCTATGAGCTTTTTAATTACGAAGAATCTTTGAGCTTTGAGTAATATATATCCGATGTCCTTATGTTTTTCCAAACTTTTTTATTTCACATATTCTATTTCGATATGTACATTAATTCGTTCATCCTTGTAAACGATGAGAGAAAAAGGCTGAAGAAGAAGAAGAAGAAGAAGAAGAAGAAGAAGAAGAAGAAGAAGAAGAAGAAGAAGAAGAAGAAGAAGAAGAAGAAGAAGAAGAAGAAGAAGAAGAAGAAGAAGACGAAGAAGAAGAAGAAGAAGAAGAAGAAGAAGAAGAAGAAGAAGAAGAAGAAGAAGAAGAAGAAGAAGAAGAAGAAGAAGAAGAAGAAGAAGAAGAAGAAGAAGAAGTAGAAGAAGAAGAAGTAGAAGAAGAAGAAGTAGAAGAAGAAGCAGAAGAAAAATAAAAAGAAGAAAACGCGGAATAGGAAGAAGAAGAAGAAATCATGTATTAGCCAAGTAGGTACCTCTTCGTAATTCCAGCCAGGGTTGCCCTCGTCTGCCCATTCGTCGTAGTCCTGCCTGTTCCCTCGAACGTAGATCATGTAGTTTATGGTACTGGAGCCTCCCATCACCTTACCCCTGTAAAATAAACATGGTACAATAATATGCTGATAATAAATACACACGAACAAGGTATCATGGCTCGGAAGGAATACAAGTCTTGCACCGGTAGACTCGAGCTAGAGTAGAGGTATTGAATGTATATCAACTATCTATAACTATCATTATTAGTTCAAAATAATTAACATAACAATAAGAAAATATCTTATCAAACTTTGTTCTTAAAATCTGTGAATCTTTTTAATTGGTCTATGAAATGAACACTATACTTTTACATTATATGTTTAAAAAACTGTTAAGATTTCTTAATAAATAAATTAATAAAATTAGAACCCTCCGCAAACACAACCCCTCCGTGCGATTTACAGAGCCATGATTTTGTATAGCTATAAGATTCTTCTAAAAAAAAACTGTTTTTTTAATTTTTTTTTACTTAAAACCTTTTCATTTCAAAATTATGTAAAAGTTAGATCCAATTTGTCTGCAGGTACATCCATAAAGCATGTCAGGTACAACACATTTTATAAATAAATTAACACAACTAATATTAATACTAAAGGGACAATAACAGTGTGTATATAATTTTTTTATAGAAGAATACATATATGTGGGGTATAAAAGCAAAGATAGCAAGATCCAAAAAAAATGTAATGCGGTCATCGAGAATTTCTAATTTATAATGTACTGAAATCGAGGATAATATTTTATAAAAACAAAGCCCATAAATTTATAGGAAATACGACTTTGGAAGGGATAAGTACATAAAATCTAGAATTAAATACATTTTAAATTAGTAATCCTCAGTGAATGCATTCAAAACGTTTTCTATTTTTTTTTGGATATTGCTGTCTTTGCTTTTATACCCCCCATATAAACTATTTGGTTTCTAAGTCAAAACTATTTATCCTAGACTGTAACCTCTAAATAGGGAGTAAGCGTACCATTTCGTATGGAACCAGGTAATTAATTTTTCAATTTGAAAACAACATATTCCAGTATCCTCGATCCATATTTACCGATTGGTGAAATTTTGAATTGTAAAACTTAAATTAGCTACACCTCTTGCATTTCTTTCGTGTGAAACGTCTTTATTAAAGATTCGTTATTGAACTATTAAAATCTTATTAATAAAAAAGTAACAATCCGTGCAATGGAAGAACGTTTCCGGAAGAGCAAAATAACTTTAGATTGTGCCAACTTTAGATAGCAATTCAAAAGCTCGCTGGCTTACGACTTTTTTAACTACAGCTGTTTGAAGATTTTGGATTTGATTAATGTTTGAGTTACAGGAATGATTCCATGTTTGGATACATCTTACATCAATAAAGATGTTTTTTTTAAATTTTGTTTTGTGAAACATAGGGTACAATGTAATTAAAACTTAAATAATATCTAAAAAATATCTTTTAGTATGACCAGTGAAGTTTCCTCGAAGCTGGTAAAACTAAAAAAATGTGATAAACCTATAAATAATAAAATGTATAAATATAATCCTAATGGAAAATAAAAAAAGTAAGACAATTAGATAAGGAACTATAAAACAATCAATAAATGATTAAAATAAAAAAAGAAAGTACAGAAGTATAAATTGAAATGAAGTAAAATTTAAGTATTATAAATTAAAACATTATATAAAATACCAATAGAGTAAAAAAAAATGGGCAAATGAAAATGAAATACGAACAACATGGAAAATAGTAAAATAGAGATTATAACAAAAAAAATGATAAAGAATATGTATCTCCATAACAACCAAGAAAATGATTAATTAAAATTATAATGAAAATAATGTTTAATTATGATAATGCATAAAAAAAGGGAAGGGTGGGAATAGGAAGGGAACGAGATTCAATTAAAGAAGTATTAAATTTATTTCAATAATCATAACTGAGATTACGAAGTTTCATTTTAAATAAAAGCAAACTGCCAATAAAAATATCCAGGTTATTTAAGTGTCATTGATATATTTGCACAAAATTTAAGCACTGTTTAATAAATACGCGCAATCAGCTTGCTAAAACGGTGAAACGTATTCGTGCGCGCTATCTGAATGTTATAATTCTCTACGAAATACGCTCATGACAGCCTTACATTTGACGAATGCCTTAATGGCGCCCGATTAACGAGGCGTGGCACTGTTCGCGCAACGCTGCGGTTCCGCGGCCGATAGTCTTGCCGAGCGTGTCGATCGTTTAATCGATATATCGCCGGCAGCGGTTGCACAAGACCGAAATGTCGATCGGGAATGTTCCGCAACACTAGAGCGAGCGGAGCACTAACGGACTTTTTTGCGGAAGTGTCTGGCGCTTTTTGCGACCGAATGTTGCGATCAGCGCGACCGCTTAATCGCGGGCGAATCTGACTGCTGGCGGGCGATGGATAACGAGGTGAGGAGAAATGCGTTTCGGTGACTGGGTCCGGCTGGTGCGCCGATTATGCTGCACTGGAAATATGGCGCTCCGTTACGTTGCCCCCGCTGGAAGTATTTATTTAATCAGAAATATGGTCGATTTTAACCGGAAAAACTGACCAATGAAAACCAAGTTTTTTTATTATACTCCCTTTCTCGTTGAAACGGGTTTCGCTGAGAAAATTTCACGCGTCGAGCTCTAAAATTAAACAATATATAAATCGTTAAAATGTTGAAAAATCCAAAATTATACTGTAATTACCTATTAAAATTTTTTTAAACGAAAATTTTTTATATTCAAGAACTCCTTCATATTTGTGAAGTTGTAATTTTTCAGAACAAAGTTCTGTGAAATTTTTTTCAAAACCAAATTAATTAATCAATTAGAAAGACATAGGTACAGAAAAATCTAATTCACGAAAAAATATTTGGCTACTACCCGGATTCGAATTAGATTTTTCTGTAAGTCTTTTTCTAATTGATTAATTAATTTAGTTTTAAAGAAAATTTGTTAGATCATATTTATCGTCGCCACGAGTCTGCCTGCAAAGTTTCAGCTCGATTGGATCACGGGAAAAGGGTTAAAAATCAATCCAAAGTTTTTTCGGCAGACAAGCAGACAAGCCGACAAGCAGACAAGCAGACAAGCCGACAAACAGACAAGCAGACAAGCAGACGCTACGAGGGAGTAAAAATAGATGTCCCACTTGAGTAATGTAGATGATATTTGACTATTTTCTTGTGTTATCAATATAGTAAGCATGCCAGCTACTTAGGGTGTAACGGAGCTAGTCCACATTACTTGACAGGTATACAGATTCCTGCCTAAAACATGAGTAGAAAATATTTATTTATTTATTTATTAAGGAATCAACAGTTTTAATCATTATAATGTTAGAGCACGGTGTATATTGCATAAACCGATTACAAAGATTCACAGATGTTTAAGGCACAGTAAATTAAATACTATGTTGGATAAGAGAATACTTGAAAGCTAAGAAAATATGTTATATGTAGTAAGAAACAAACAATATTAAAATAAAATAAGAAATGAGTTAAATTAATAAGTGTTGAAAGTAACGCCGGACGGGGGAAAGAGGGTGAGGAGGTAGGAGTCAGAGTAGAGGTGGAGGAAGAGAAGATTAGATGCAGTGAGTGAGTGGTCAAAGTCGATTAAGTGATGATGCTTTTAATCCGTAAGTCGAGTAATGCTGTGGTGACATAGTTTAGTGGTGCTAAAATATCATCGACATTTTTTTTTTTTAAGTAGGGATGCGAACACGGAATACGTGTCACATCAATATTAAAAAAAATAAATTACAAAACGCTTGTGCTATGAAAATAGGACTAACTTGCTAGCCTGGAGTGAGGTTCGATCCCGCGACCTTTGGATCACGAGGCGAGTGTCCTAACCACAAGACCAACAAGCTACTCTACTAATAGAATGATATATATTGATCAAGGTTAATGATATAGATTGATCCTAATATAAATTATTATGGAGATACATATGGAGTACATATTGATGAAGGATATTGATCCTAATATAAATCGTTATAGAGATAAGCGTCATTAATGTTTGTATTAGTTTTTGACTTATCTTCTATAAAATTTTGGACTATCATAAAAAGAACTTATCTAATTAAAAAAAAATCATTCCCTTTAACACAGACCATTTTTTGGTGATTATTTCGTAGTTCTTTAGTTTGTTTTTCTGTCCTATGCTTCGCTTTAGTTTCTTGTTTTATGATTTACTTTATTTTAAAGATGATCAATTTTGTATGTAAAAGTTTTGTTATTTTTCCTATGCCTTACTTTACTTTGCATCCTTGTGTTTGTTGTGTTCGCATTTAATTGATGAAATACGTCTAAACTCACTCATCTCTCTGTTTTTCATAATTTATGAACTAATAATAATAATAAATAAGAAGGAAATTTAATAAACCTTGCTGAAATATTCTAGTTCAAATTTCTGAAAGATTTTCGTCCACCAAGTGAATAAAAATCGGCTGAAGATTTTTTAATAGAATTTTTTTTATTTTACATTTTACAGAGAATTAACAATTTGAAGAAACCAAGCAACAGTAAGAAAATAGAAATCAAATCTTTTATGAATGCTTAATATGTAACTGTTATATATTATTATACATGCATAATTTGCATAAAATAAAGTATAAAAAAGCGATGAGGATGCTGCTGACGAGGTACTTACAGATGTAAAAGCAATAAAATGTCTTTTGAAAAAAAAAATTAACAACACACAAAATTTAAATCGAATATCTAAAACAATAGTAGGTAACTACACGTTATCAAACTTAGTCTTTCGAACATTCTACATGTATTTAGAATCAACTGAACTTTACTCGAAGAAACCATAATCGCTGGAAATTAGTTGAACATTCTCGATGTATCGCGAACCGACATTATTTGATATTTTGACGAGAGGCATAGAAGCGACCATAGAAAGGCGATTGACCAGAGACATGCCTATAGTGGGTACTTACGTGCGAACGATAAATAGTGTGAACCACAGATAAACGACCTTGCGATATATAAGAGTACAAGGCGAATGAATTAAATGCTGGCTGGGGCATGGTAGATTGAATAAAAATAAGATTGCTGAGATAGTTTGGTCGTGAGGAAACGATGTTTAAGAAAATATACGAGACGAGTGTTAAAGGCAGCAGAAAAAGAGGGCGTCCGCGAAAGACCTGGCACGATCAGACACTACAAATATTGAACGATGGCCTCGTTAAAACCCACAACAATCGTAGAGCATGCATGAAAAGATGTGTGAATGTAGCCGAAGCAAAAGTTATGTGCCAAGATAGAAGAATATAGCGTTCTATTCTCTCTGCCTACCCCCACGAGAAAACGGTGTGATGATTAGTTAGTTAGTTAGCGAATTAAAGATGTACCTGTGTGGAATATTTTAGTAATATTTAATATTTTAAATTATTCAAAGTTTGCAAAATATTACCAAATGACCAAAAAGTAAAATATAATATAATTCAAGAAGAAATAATAAATAATATTAATATACACACTGACACGCACCATAACTATGCAACCAGATCGACAGGACGAACAATGAAAATACCAATCACTAACAACGTGTATGGTGAAAGAAAAAGAGAATATATTGTGCCAAGGATCTTTAATAAATTAGATAAAAAATTCTTTGAGATGATGCAAGACAAAAAAACTCCATTGGCTTCAAAAAAGTACAAGCTAAAAGAATATATATTAAAGCTATGTATCTAATATTACATTAATTTATAATGACATATCATGTTTCCCTTGAAAAAATCATGCAATACTAGATAATGACCTACACTATAATATTCATTATAAAATAAAAATTATTGTCAAACAATATTGAAGGCAACTATACCGTAAAACTGCTGTGCAGTTTGGCATTTGTATCTATGTAATGTAACAAGTATCAAAAAATAAATAAATATGAAAAAAATAAAATAAAAGTACGTGCTCTGATTAAATTAAATTAGTGCTTTTGTGTAGTAAATTAAAGTTTGAATTGTTTTTAGTGCTTCACTTGCCTCCCTCAGCAACGATCCCGTGACAATACTTAAGAGTAAAACAATTTCGTTCAGAGAAAAAATATTTCACAGTTGTTAAAAGACTTCGAAGGTCGATATACAAAGGAATTCATCGCTGAACGTAACCACCAATTACAGAAAGACAAAAGTCTGAATAGCACAATCACCTGCCGGCTTACTTTCTATGCGTTTTTTAACCAAACAGCTCTAAAAAATGACCAAAAATGTGCATTGAATTAAGTAACCGGTTTAGAAACTGAATATCCGGGTGATAAAAAAAAAAAACTAAAAATCCAACAATCAAATAAATGGTGCATGCAATTCGTGGGAGCAAAAATTATAAATTCATTTATTTTCTCTTAGGCAGTCTATGCGGATATAATTGGCACATTTGCATTGAGTACTGAATACTGCATTTAAATTAGTTTACAGGTTTTATTATGATACCGTAAGTATTACGAGTAGATATTTGACAATTTTTTTAATACGTTCATTTATAAAAAAGTCGATATGCTAACTCGCAAATCAACTTTTCACACATTCCTGAGTGTCTGTTTGAATAAAAACATGTTGTTAAGCATATATGCAATGCATTACCGAATGAAAAAAAGTAAAAAGATTCAATGCCATGGCAGAAAAACTAGGTAGTGTATACGTACATACATATCGGCGTCTTAATACTAGAATTAGAATACTCGAATTTTGGCAGTTCTGAGATATTAATGTATGTTAAAGTAAATTTTTAAATTCAGTGGAAAATTTTTAAGATTGTTTTGCTGTTAAGTTTTCCCTAACAAAATAAATAAATAAATAAATAAATACACAAATACACACACTCAGACAAACTCATTATTGGACATGTTTTTTTTATCGGTTGTATATATGTGTTTTCTTGTAATTGGCCCAAAACTCTGTTCATCAAGTATTGTTTTTTTTCAAGATTGATTAATTATATGGCTGTAAGAAAACCAATAAATGAAAATAAAATGAAATAAAAATATTAAGGGCAACCATACCGTAAAACATAAATAAATATATGTATATATATATATATATATATATACAAGGTATATCAGAGCTAGCAGTAGAAACTTTGCCGGTAGATTCCTGCCTATGTTATGAGTCTAAAATGTTCAAGCAACCATGGCCTAATATAAATGGTTATGGAGATATGCAATATCAAATTTTGCATTTTTTTTCAATATTTCTTACTTATTTTTTGCAAAAAGTTGAACTATCATTACAGTAACTTGTATCGATTATGAAAAATTCATTCGCTTTTATACAAGTCGAATAAAATAATAAAAACCTTGCAAAAATTGAAAAAAAGTTAGTTTTTACAAGGTTTTTACCATTTTATTAAAGTTGTAATAAAGCAGATGAATTTTTCATAATCGATATAAGTTATTGTAATGATCGTTCAACTTTTTACAAAAAATAAAGTGAGAAATATTGAAAAAAAATGCAAACTTTGATTTTGCATATCATCACAACTATTGGTCATGGTTGCTTGAACATTTTAAACTTATAACATAGTCAGGAATCTCCTGACCAAGTTTATGCTGCTAGCTCTGGCACACCCTGAATATGTATCAAGCAAAGAAAATAAATAATAAATTAATATATATTTATACCAAATAAGTCGTCAAAAGATATTTAATTCTAAAACTATATAATTTATACGTAAACATACCCACATTAAATATTGTATTGACCGTAATATTGATGTTGATATTCTTGCAGACCCCCTATCATTATGTCACTCCTACACAATATCCCTTTTCTTGACGGCAAACTAAACCCATAGAACACATTAACCAATTATTTAGTTATATACTTTTACATGTTCACATCATATAAATACTCTAAAATAAACATATTATGCGTGTTTATGCTAGAGCAGGTCGAAGACACTTGTAATTGCGATGATGGGCAGAATCTTAATTATAATTAATATAAATTAACTTTGTTTAAACCACTTATTTATTGAAAAAAATCAACATGTTTCAAAGCCAATGGCTTCTTCATCAGGATAACAAAAATAATATTTAAAAATCGAAGTATAGATCAAAAGTTATATATGGAAAATAATAATATAAAGTACCTAATTAATATGAAAATAAATTTAAAAGATAACTATTTGCAAAAAGGGCCTGATTATTTATAATATTCAATTTACTATTTACACTCTTTCTTATTTCCAAAATTTCTAATTTATCAAATTGTGATTCTGTATAATTTGTATGTAAAATTTGTAAACTTGTAAACAATTTGATAAATTAGAAATTTTGGAAATAAGAAAGAGTGTAAATAGTAAATTGAATATTATAAATAATCAGGCCCTTTTTGCAAATAGTTATCTTTTAAATTTATTTTCATATTAATTAGGTACTTTATATTATTATTTTCCATATATAACTTTTGATCTATACTTCGATTTTTAAATATTATTTTTGTTATCCTGATGAAGAAGCCATTGGCTTTGAAACATGTTGATTTTTTTCAATAAATAAGTGGTTTAAACAAAGTTAATTTATATTAATTATAATTATGTTACCACAAAATAAATTTGCTACATTTGAAGAAGAATCTTAATTAATAATGTGTTACTCTTTATGTATAATGTACCTACCCATTATTCTGTTAGTATCTCTAATAAAATAAAATACGAAGTATTAATTTACAAAAACAGACAACAACAAAAATTAATTAAAATTAGGTATGTGCTTTAACTAAATATTAGGTTATATCCATTTTTCTTATTGACATTTCATTCATTTATCTAAAGGATTAATTATAATGCCATTAATAAGTTTTATGAGTAAAAAATGCATTTAGAGATGATTAGTGGGGTGAAGTGAGCATTTAATAAGCATAAAAGCTGCAATTATTTTAAAACATTATATTTTCAGTTATTATTGATCTACATAATAGGCAGAAAATACCATGTTTACTGTGTCATGATCACTATCCACTTAGGGAAATTAATACATTTCAATGGAGTTACATTATTTCCCTTTAAAAAATTATTTTGGGACCTGATACTTCTAAGGGTAGGTATACTTATTTTTCAAAACGCTGATCAAAAAGGCCATTTACCTATATTACCAAAAATTAGAATCGGAACAGTACAAAATTATATAATTCTCTATGTAACAATGTCACTAACGCTACGCTAGATGGCGCTGTTTTCACAATCGTAACTCGCGTCCGAAACTTGCTAACGAAACCAACGCTACCAGGTGACGCTGTTGACGCGCTGATACAAATACACTACGATTTCGCGATAATTTTATTTGTTGTGACAGTTAAAGTTTAATTTGCATTTTGTGAAAAACTGAAGGAAATTTAAGGAAAATGTCAGAGATTCTAGCTCATTTGGATTGACAGAAACGAAAATCATATTATAATGTGTGTTTACTAACTAACTAATCATCACCCACGGGGTAGGCAGAGAGGATAGAAAGCCACACTCTTCTATCCTGGCAAACCACTTTTGCTTCGGCCACATTCATACATCTTCTCATAAAAGTTCTACGGTTGTTGAGGCTTTTAATAGGGCCATTCTCAAATACTCGTAGTATCTGATCGTGCCAGGTCTTTTGCGGACGCCCTCTATTCCTGTTATCTTCAACACTCGCGTCATATATTTTCTTAACCCTTCTTTCTTCGTTCATACGTTCCACATGACAAAACCATCTCAGCACTCATTTCTTTGTTCTATCTACCACACTACAGCCAGCATTACATTAACTTCTAATTTATTCATTCCTCACTCCATCGACCAAAGATTTTCCTCACAATCGTCTTAGTGACAGCATTTTCACTCTACTTTCATTCCTCCTTTGCCAATTCCAGGCTTCACTTCCATACATCAGGGTACTTCCATACGCCATTATGTATCGATAGTCTTGCTTCCTTTGACAGATTCTTATTGGCCATATTTTTTTGGATCTGAATGGATCTGATTTTAATAAAAATCGCTAGAGCGGTTTTCGAGAAAGTTAGTAGGTACACAGATGCAAGAAATTCTCATGTAAGATTAATATTAATCTTGAATGATGAAAAATTGGCACTCACAACTGCATATAACAGCGGATAATTGCACGTTAAGCAACATTGTTTAAAATTAGTGTCTGAATCTCATTTTTAAAGTTATACTTCAACAGGCGCATTTGGGGTGAAATTTTATGAAGTATACCGTCAAAGAGAGTAGAGTGTGTCACCAAAATTGTCCCGAAATTCTTATTTCGAGTCAAATAATTGAGTTAATTAAAATACAAAACTAAACAAGGGAAAACAAATTATATATTTTAAGAGATCGATGTTTTACTGCACGCGTTTTACGGTACAGGTACCAATCTAATTTATGAGACTATAAATTTTAGAAAAAAAGCGTCAGATCCCTCAGGGATATACTTATGTATACTTATGTGTATACTTATTTGAAATACGGCTAAGTTCATTTGCAAGAGACCCGGACTGCGAACGCAGTGGGGTGGGGTGATTTGAGTATGCACATTCTGTTCAGTAATGTTCCAACGCAAGGTATACTACAGCATATTATTTATTAATTTTACCCTTTTATAAGGTCGAAAAGCTACCCGCAAATATTGATCAAGGGTCCCAATTTGTATAGTGGTATGAATCACTTCAAAGTTCAGGTAAGGCACTTTCGTATCAAGCTGACAATGAATCGATAGGTCGATATTGTTTGTTTTTTTGAATAGATTAGAGAATTATTATAATTTGAATGAAGGCTACCTGGCCCACCCGCAACCACCTTCCCTCCTGGACCTGCAGGCCTTCTTCTCGGGCTGCGTCCTGTAGTTCCAGTCGATGTTGGACCTCTGCAGCATGGGCGCGAAGGCGGGGACGTCCGCGGCTTCTGGCTCCTCGATTCCAGCCTCCAGCAATAATACCTGGTAAAAAAAATATAATTAATAACAATACACTTTGCTTTCACCACAATTTGTTGAAAATATCAACGTGTTTCGGGGCCAATTGTCACTTCACCACGATACAACGTACAATAAAAATTAAAAATCTAAAATCGGCTTTCAGACAGTAACGAAATAGATATATGGAAGATGAAGAAATAATTAAGTACTAATTTTCTTCTTCTTCTACATCTTAACCTATTGGGTCGGGGTCCCTGCACCGCAGAGGAGGTTCCAGCTCTTCCTATCTTGGGCTGCGCTCTCCACGTCAGCCCAATTTAATTGCAACCTCGCTTCGCAGCATTCCTTCAACTGTTTCCGCCAGCTCCTCCTAGGACGACCCCTTGGTCTTCTGTCTTCTGGCCACCGGAGTTGTGATTTCTCGATAAATATCAATAAGGGTTTCACTTTCTCTAATTTGCGTGTTTCTGATTCTGTCCCTTCTGGTAACCCCTACTATTCCTCGTCGAAATCCCATCCCGGCGGCCTGTAGCCTTGAGCGGGTTCTTTCGATCAAGATCCAGTGCTCGTGGTCGTACACTAGGGTTGGTCTGAAAACTGATTGCTCTACATTGCTCTTCGCTTCTACCAATCACCATGATTTCGGATTTATCCACGCTCAGCCTCATCCCTGCGTGATTTGTTTTCTCGTCAAATTTGTCGACCGCTGCTTGTAACTCCTCTGATGATTTTGCCAGTAAGGCCACGTCGTCTGCAAATTACAGTCTTCCCACCTCCACATCCCCGATGCTCACCCCATTATGGACAATGTTGTTTCGGCTGATATTGTCCATAAATACCGTGAATAAGACCTATATTATCAAGTACTAATATAAAAAAGATAGCCAACGACCTTTTAAAGGATAGAGCACAAATACAAGATATGCTCGATGCTCACCCCATTATGGACAATGTTATTTCGGCTGATATTGTCCATAAATACCGTGAATAAGACCTATATTATCAAGTACTGATATAAAAAAGATAGCCAATGTCCTTTTAAAGGATAGAGCACAAATACAAGATATGCTCGATGCTCACCCCATTATGGACAATATTATTTCGGCTGATATTGTCCATAAATACCGTGAATAAGGCCTATATTATCAAGTACTAATATAAAGAAGATAGCCAACGTCCTTTTAATGTATAGAGCACAAACAGAAGATAATATGTGATAAAAAATACGTCGATTAAGTTTCGGAATTTGTTACCAATGTCAAAGTTGCATCAATTTTGTTATTTTTTTCCCTAGCGTAATAAAGAGTTCTGATTACATAAATGATGTTAAATTTTGTCGCAAGCAAGTTTAAAAGCAGTTATTCCAATTTAAAAATCGTAATGATTTCCCTAGTAAGTTTGACAGATCAGCCATTTAATCTATACGATACGCGAACTATAGACAATTATTCAGTGATAAAAAATGGAAAAGGCTGATATTCATAAATAAAACAGCAAAAACATATAATTGGTATGTATGGGCATCTATGGCGTGTAGTGTCAAAAATGTATCATTTTTAAACTTAAAATAACTGCTTTTTAACTTGCTTGCGAATTTTTTTTACATCATTTATGTAATCAGGACCCTTTATTACGCTAGGAATTTTTTTTAACAAAATTGATGCAATTTTAACATTGGTAACAGTAGCCAAAATTTTATACATAGGAATGAAATATGTAGAAACTTCATTTATTGTCACTTTTTAGTTTGAAAAATATACAAATATACATTCCACAAAATATACATTCCATACCCTGATGGTTTAGGTCAGCCATACTCAACCTGCGGTCCGTGGGCCAAATGCGACCCGCCAAGCTTTATGCGCCCCGGAACACATTTAATATCAGGTACGTGATTAAAAAAATCTGGTATTGTAAATTTTGAATATCTTTAAATACTCTCGAACAAAAAGATAAACTCCTGGCATTTTAAAACCGATGATTTGTATGGCTTAAGAACGAATTTGTTTCAACCACAGATAGTTTCAACCACAGAGTGTTAGTTTTGTGTTTGTCATGTAATTTTTTAGTGATCCTCGTATTCCACATTCATCCATTATTGTTAGTAATATCTCATGTTCCGGTGTGTCGAATGCTTTAATGAAATCAATAAATATTATTTCTACTTTTTTTATCATTCAAATAATCCACACTCAATATTTTAAGTAAATATAAATTATTCAACAAACTGGTATTGTATTATTAAAACATCGTGCCTTTACGGTTTCCCTCCACAATGTGGTCTATACAACTCTGGATATTTTTTCTTTTATAATTTCGTCCCCCGTTACGTTTATAATAAGGTGTTAGAATCCGTACTCATAAATCATATTTTCATATGCGTTTCTTAAGCTATTGTTTTTGTTAAGGCGCTATACAAAAATAAACGCTTAGTTATACGTTAGTTTTGAATTTTATTTCTTTCATGTTATATTTTGAGTAGAGAGATTTGATGAAAATTAATTTAAAGTAGGAAGATAAGCGATAAGTATTACTATCTTTCTGTTATAGTTAAAAAATGTTTGTTAATTAATCAAGTGGCAGAGCCATAATCTTGAATCAATTAATACTGTTTTTCCCTATAAATTTTTTTTTCGTCATATCAGTATAATGTTGCGGCACGCGTTACTTAGAAAACATATGTATGTGGCCCGAAGAAAAAAGAGGTTGAGTACCGCTGGTCTAGGTAAATATCTACTTAGTAAAACCAGCATTGATGGTACCTAACTAAAAATTAGATTTAAAAAATAGTTGGTACACATCTACCCACTCAAAGTACAATGCTGACATATCATTTTCAGAAATTTGAAAACGTAAAAAATTAATGCAATCATTTTTTTCTTAATTTCATCACAGGAATATAACCTCTTTGCATAAAACCATGAGAGAATCAACTGTTTTTCGATTTTTTTAATCTAGCGAAGAGATGAATAAATACACGAACACATAAAAATACATATATACTGAATTCAGTTCAAGCATAAAGTCTAAGCGAAGAAGATTATGTGAAAAAATTGTTTCCATTTTGCTTCTCCATTTTAATAGCCTCCCCCTCGCGTAAACAAAAATAAATTGACACAGTCGAACGCTGTCATTGTTTCTTCCACACCCGTGCATACCGGTTGTTAATGACTCCGATCGCCCGTTGAGAATGACAGCCTGACACATAAAACAAATTATCAGCCCTTCAAGAGCAAGCAGGGGAAACGAAATGATAAATTATGCGAGAATTCGGCGATGTTTCTTTCTCAAATTTGCTTTCAAAACTTCCTACTTGTACACGAGTAGCAAGGGACGTACTATTACGCCAAATTACCATAGGAGGAGGCACAGCTAAACGGATGCCATATTTTTCTACCCTTAATTCACCCTTTCTCTTCTTTAACATACGTACCTTCCCTTTTACCATACATTTTTTTTCTCGCTCGTCGATGCTTTGCTTCAATTTTTTTTCTATTTCATCTCACCATTTCTTTATTCAAATACAGGTATTTTTTAATTGAATAAATACAATACATTATTTCAAAGACTTTTTACTGTTAAGGCTGGACATTCACTGCAAATGCATATATCGGCATTTTTGTTTTACGAAAATGGGGTTTTTATTATTCATTTCTATCAGAATTTATTCTCTAGGGCAATAACTTAGATAGAAATTTTGTTGTTATATAAAAGTAATAAAATGAACATTATTTACAACAATTAATAAAATATAAGCATTAATCGACAGGCCGCGGCCAAAAAATCGTTTTTAGTGTCCTAGGCGGCGCTAATTTTTAATGAATATTTATATGCACGCATAATATATTTTTTATACGTATAAAGTATACTTCATTATCTAGAATTCGTACTAAGGAAATTAAGAAGTATTCAATATTAATAAAGTTACAATGTTTTAAATTTACAAGAAATTTTTACGTTTTTTGTTGATTTTAAAACGATTTATAAAAATATAAAAAGATGATTTTAAACAGTACATTCTATTTATTCCTGTATTTTGAGACTTTACTCACTTAATAAAAGTTAGTTTTTTTTAATAAAAACACCTTAATTATTATTTAAAAATAATAATTCCAAAGTATGAAATGCGCCAATAAATGACGCAGTTGCCGACGACATTCTATTTTATAATTACGTCATTTATCGACACATTTCATGCTTTGGAATTTTTATTTTTAAATATAAATTGAGGTGTTTTTATTAATAAATTATTATTTAATATAGTACATGTGCCGCCTTAACATGTATTATCCCAATGAAAACTCATTCCGGGCAGAGCAACATTGTACATCACGATAAGAAACTATTATTTTGGCAAACAATATTTTATCAGAAAATACAAGAATAGCTTAGGGAAAAATAAAAATTATATTCAGAGACATTCTGATAATATATAGAGATATTCTTATCTTATTATAAAGAAGGCATTAGTGGTTTTATATATTTATAGAGCGTTTGTCAGTCTTTTTTTGTTCGTTGCTGGTGATTTTGATTCACTAGATAATGCGTTGTATTGGGTAAATGAGATGTATTGTAGTATTTTGCTCAGATGTACCAGGTTTTTTCAAAAATATTCATTGCTGTTTATAAATGACAAATTTTATGTCTATGGTTACTATTTTTTTTAGGATTTTTGAAACAAACGGCTTCGCCAGACATTTAAAAATAAAATTTTGCTTAATTCTTTATTCTTCTTCATTATCGTCATTCACAGCTTACTTCAGGATTTTTACGTTCGCAGTTCTGGTACTCTTCAAGATCTTTTTCGTTCTATTGTTGCGCCCTCGGATAATTTCTAAGATCTTCCAGGCTATCATATTGATGCGGATTTTTTTAAATTTTTGAAGTTGTCTTCTTTTGACGCATTGTGGATACAATTTTTATTGTAACGGAAGTTATTGTGTAGCGGAAATGCGAGACCACGAAATGCGCGCGCATTCGTTAAACTGTCAAAAATTAATTAACTTGCTAAATTAGTGTTCCAGTAATATAAATAATGTATTGTCAACCATTTTGAATGGAGTACCAACCATAAAGATGCTCGATTCAAAAGCTAACAAATAATTGGTTATTGAAATGAAAATTAGAACCGTTAATTGAATTACGATTTTAGATGTGTAGGTATGTAATTGTCGATGTTTTTGGCAAAAACGACGTAATTGTTATTAAATGATATTCATTTTCAAAACAAAAACCATTCATTCATTCTACATTATTATTATTAAATGATATTCATTTTCAAAACAAACACCATTCATCCATTCTACATTCAATGCGGCTGTCAAAATTATATAGTTTCGAAACTTTTGAAGGAACCGAAAATCGGTAAAACCTGGGTTATTTGGAAAACATTAATAACCTCGCAGGGCCATATTCTTGTCTTGATTATGAGTCGAAAATGTTCAAGCTATAGTTATGGAGATCTGCGACATCAAAGTTTGCATTTTTTTCAATATTTCTGATTTATTTTTTGTGAAACGTTGGACTATCATTACAGTAACTTACATGAAATATGAAAAATTCATTCCCTTTTATACAAGTCAAATAAAAAAATAAAAACCTTCAAATTCTAGAATTCTGTTAAGTAATATTGAATAACTACACCACTGGAATAGTTTCATGATCGATACACACATAAAACAAATAATAAATTCTAATGCGGGACATAGCGACAGTCGGGGCCCGTTAAAAATGTAGACCGGCCTAAATCGTCCTAATAATGGGTCCCGACTGTTAAAGTCGCTATCGATGTTTTATTATTTATTTAAAATATAATAGAAACCTAAAAGGTTTATAGATTATTTTAAGATACAAAGTCATTTTTTTATAGTTGGCCGAGTTTTAGCATTTTTGTCACATCTTGTCAAATTTGTCAGTGGTCAGTTGTTTGGTCTGTTGTCGCAGGTCGTTGTATAGTTTTAATCCGTTGCAAATTAGTCGGGATTGTAATGTTTTTATTTTGGCGTATGTTATGCGACAGTTTTGAGCCATTCTAGTGTTGTGTTGTTGTTTTTCGTGTATTTTGTGTAATTTTATGTCTTCGTCTTGTATTTCGCCAATTGTTGGTCTGTGAATGATTCAAGTGTTTCGATTTTTGTAATGCTTTCGATGTTTAATTGTTGTGTTATACGGTATACAGTTTCAGTTGGTGTGCAGTTTTCAGATCATATTTTTAGTATTTTGTTTTGCTGTCGTTGGAGTCTGTTTAGGTTAGTTTTGTTTCCGGTTCCCCAGAAGGGTATCAAATATCTTGACTTATTCTACTCTTGACGTGTGCCTGGTACATCGAAATTTTTACGGTTATTATTTTTTGGTAAATAAATAAGTATTTTTTTTTTAAGGAAATAAAGTTGTGATGTTTTCCCGGAAAGTCTTTGTGGCGATTGTGATCAGTGGCGCGCCTCGAGAGCGACTGTTGTTACGTTGGAAGAGAAAAATGAGACATTGTAATTTCGCAGAAGACGGATAAACTTTGCCGGCAATATCCGAGGCCTTTTATTTGAAATGTTGATTTTTATTCTCCGCTTTAATATTTTTCACGTGTTCACTTTAAAGTTTTGCCATTCGCCTCAAGAGGGGCTCGATTCCCGCGCACGATTGGAATTAAAAAACTTTTCGACGTGTAAATGTCCTACTAGAATACATCTACGTATTATAATATGGACACTTTATTCCCATACTAGACGGCTTTCATATGTAGTAAATTTTGCATTGAAAGAGACTACAAAACACGGCACACAAACGCTCTGCGTGTGGACAGAAAAATCAGGTAATTTGAAGTCACGGTGACTAAAATAACATACTCATTCTTACAATAGTGAACGATACTCTGTTCTTTTTTCTGGGTAGCATCGCACCCGATCACAAACAAGGTCCGTTCGAAAACGAATGCAAGTAAGGCAATTAATTATCTTACTATTGAGTTGCCAAGATTTCACGCTTATAACGTATCAAGAGTTTATTATATCATTGCATCTTTCTATATATTTTTATCAAACTCATGTTTTGACACTTTCAGTCGGGTTTTAAAATTAATGATATATTAAAAATGAGATTAATAAATGTCTGACAAATGTATACGTCATTTGGTTTCTACATATTTTAAATAAAATATTTTTTTGACACTTTTTAGGCAGGTTTTAAATTAGACTACAAGATAGGCTTAAAATAAGATTATAAATAAATTATTAAAACTGTTAAATGTACGACAAATAAATACTTTACTGTGATTTCTACATATTTTGAATAACATATTTTCGGACACTTTTTAGAAGGGTTTTAAATATGACAGCAGTTTCGGTTTACTAGGCCATTATAAATAAATGGGTTTGCAATGTGCAATCGACTTATTAATATGATAAATAAGTAAGTCGATTATACGTAGTTAATTTATTAAAAATAAACATAGAGTTCTACAAACTAAACACATAAACCGCAAATAAAAGAAATGAAATCGACAACTGTAGATAATTACAAAAATGTAAATCGTCTTGCAGATACAGACTACAAAAAGCTTAACCGGCCGCACACTGGATGCGTTTTCGTACGAAATTGAGTAGTACGTATACGTACAAATATGTAAGTACATTCCTGACCTTCGAAGTAGTATTGAACATCGCACATTGTACACGATTTAGTAGTGCATGTACGCACGTATAGATGCGATGTACGACACGATCCGGATTTGTTCGGAAATTTTTGCGATTTCGTACGATGGATATTGAAAAATTTGTCAATTTGATGCATGACCAAAAATGTTTGTGGGACCAAAGTGATTCAACTGCGTGACCATCAGCGCAGATCATGGCAGAGAATCTCTAAAGAATTAAAATACCTGTAAGTTAAATAATTTGGTTGAAGGTGAGGTATAATCATGTACTTCGAACAAAAAAACTTTTAAATATTTCTCTTGTTATGAGTTCTCGTTGCACTTCGATTCTCCCCAGCATTTGTGAATCTATTAGATAGATAGTCATGAAATTTATCATTATTTAAGTCTGCGATAATAGAATTTTCCAGAAGATAGAGATTATTCATTTGGCACAAACGTTATTGGAGAAATGCGAAAAGTAACTGATCTGACCAACGTAAGACGCGATCAATGTGCGCGCTCAATACATACGTAATAATTCGTATCTAAAGTGCTACCGGCCTAAAGTGCAAATCAAATTCTTTTACAAAAGCGTTGGAAATAAGAGTAAATTTTCTCTAGAGAATTTCGCTCGGCCGAGTCAAGAACCAGGCCCGCAGGACGTTAGAACTTCGCCAACGGTTAGAAAACGTCCCGCAATACTTTGTTATAATTTTCTACGCTTTGAATACGAAGCAATCAAAACTGTACCGTAATGGAAATATTATATTTTGCGTACAAACATATTTTTTATCAGCTTGAGAGACGTTTTCGTTTCGCGAGATCTTTGAGGTTTTAATGTATATTTAAATTTGTATTTCATATAAGGAATACTTTTGTGATGAATCACCTGTTTCTATAGATTTTTTTTTTTATTATTTTTATTTTGAACTCTAAGACGATTTAAATGCTACGCGGGAAAAATTGAGCTAAGCCCACCTGGCGGAGTATTGGGAGGGAGTTAGTAGCGATTGATCGGATATAGGTTACGAGCAGTTAATATTCAATTCTTATAAAACATATTAATCTTGTGGTAAAGCCGCGTTTGGTACAAATGGTTGACGATCGGCGCGGTCCGAGCGGTCCACATGTGCTTCCCAAAAAAAAATACTGAACACGGCTTTCGTAGATTTGGGGCGCGATTATTGCGTTTAGAGCCGTTAAAAAACCGATTAACGTCTACTCTAAGGTGACGATGATATTGACAGTTCCACGAGGTTTCAGAATTATGGCCTTTTTTGCTGTGGTTTTGAAACCGCTTAAATGTCATTAATCGTGATCTTAAGTGGATTGCCGCGCAAGAGAGATAGCAGAATATGAGCAAAGGCAAGGAAGGCAGGTCCTAATCGGGGGATCGCGAGAGGAAAACGCCCCATAAATTTTTTTATAGGAATTGGCCGTGGAGCACGGATTAAACGTATACGTTGTACCAGAGGGGTGACCTTAACTGAGCGGATAATGATTTATTTTCGTTTCGCGGGAATCGGATAACGTAGGCAGATAGAAAAGTTAACTATAATTCTATTATATTTATCTGTAGACTAACGCTCTTCAGGCTTTTACAACAGATAGGTAATTGTGCAATGACGGTATATACGGTTAGGAAAGAGATAACGATAACGTGTAAGCATATTAATGGCACGACAAGAAAATAATATACTCGAATATAGATACAATATATTAACTATGTAATCACTACAAACCTGCCCTACGTTAGCGTAGTTTCAACAGGACGGGTAACGTGTATACGATTGGCTATTCTAGCTCAGATTTCGCCGGGTTTGGTAGTAATAACCACAAAACATAATTGGAACAAGTGTATTCAATTCAATTCAATTCAATTCAATTTATTTCATGATAATATGTACATGACAAACAAAATGTTTAAGGCATACATATTAGAAGTATATATCAAAAATGAAAATATTTAATAAATTAAAAATAACATAAATCTGGTCAAAGGTGTAGGAGAGTCCCGCTTCGGAAAACCCCCTCAGACACATGGAATATATCAATACCCAGAGCGATTTTGTTCAGCATGGCTGTGGCTCTTCCAACAGGCATAACCATCGGCAGGTTGGTCCTGTATATTGGAATGTGAAACGATCTATGCTGACGATGTCTAGTGTAATTGTCAGGAGCATACAAACCAATGCTCTGCATAGTTTGGGGATTATCAATCATACCGCGCAACAATCTAGATAAGAATATTGTAAATAAAATAATATGAATTTGCGGCCCATATACACATGAAATAAAAGGATAAAGCGTATGGGGATCTTATAGATGGATGGATAAATGAAACAAATATATATAGGAGTAAATGCAAGTAAAAAGCAAGCATATAAGTACCAAAAACATAGGAGAACATAGTGTGATAGAAATTCGAAGACGGGAGGAACAATAATGTGAAGTGGAACGGATATAGCAAGAGCATGTAACAATGATAAACGTACAAATACAGACAACTACTTGAGACCGATTCGACAGATACTAGCAATCTTTCAACACACCTCTAAGAACATGGTGAGCGGTATATAGTTATCAGCGGAGGCGTCCAGTGCCTTGGCAATAAATGAGCACTGAATTAATCCGACGCCTTGCCTGCGGCACTGGAGGTGTATTTATTTATTTGTTTTATTTGTTTTCATTTATTGGGTTTCTTACAGCCATATAATTAATCAATCTTTGAAGAAAAGACAATAATTGATGCACAGAGTTTTGGGCCAATTACGCGAAAACACATACATACAATCGATAAAAGAATAATAAAAACATGTCCAATAGTGGGTTGTGTGAGTGTGTATCTGTGTGTTTATTTATTTATTTATTTATTTTGTTTTTGGGAAAAAATTAAAAGCAAAACGATCTAAAAATCTTCCACTGAATTTAAAAATTTAATTTAACTTACATTAATAGTTTATTGTGTTATAGCGAATAGTACTCTTCAGTATTATTGTTCGAGAATATTCACTGTCTATGTAACATAGTTACTTTGTGGATCAATCTTACTGCCAATAAAAATAATAATAAATGGTTACAAATTATGTTTAAATTCCGCAACGGAGGGAGCTAATACGTCCCTGTGCGCGGAGAGTCGCGGCCAAAAGACAGGATTCATTGGGGACCCACGAGAAAAGATCGCCCAAAATTAATTTAAAATTAGGTATAGTGCCTTTGGATGATTGTTATATCTAGGTATGCAGTGTGCACGTGGTGAATATATGGAAATTGATCCCATGATATAGCGGCCAAGAAACGTTAAATTTCCGATAAAGACGAGTGAAAATACGAGGAGAACGGGACATGATAATGGTAGATAATGAAGAAACATCAACTATGATTAGGGGAGTACCCGATAGATTGTGGTTACGGTTGATCAAACGACAATATGGACTGAACTTAGAAATTAAATATTAAAAATTAATTATCGCGCTTGTGAAGCGAGTTCAAACCGTCTGAAGCCACCAAGTCCGTCCCAAATGGGCACAGGGATGGAGATAGAGACGGCAACAGGAGGTGGGATCAACTGACATATCCGAGTGGAGATATGGTTTTTTTTTGCCAAATTGAATCTTAGGAACAAAGAATTTGGTTTCAAGAGAAGTAGAATATTGAAAATCCTGGAAACACACGACTTAGGACCTTTTCCCGCTAGGGGGGTTTTAAAATGTCAAGACACAGCAGAAATCGGTCAGTTGGTGACGGTCTACGAGAGCGCAAAATCTGCGTCGGTTGTTTTTTGAGTGATAATTACCGTGAGTGATAATTACCGTCGACTTAGAGTGTCTCAGTGGGTGAAAATTATAGTTTAATTTCTAGTGAAATTTGTGTACGGGTAATTATACTCTTCGACATTGCTCACGATAAAAGAAAAGGGGGGTACGGGTTTGATTTTATTTTATAAAGGGTAATTAATTTGGCATATTAGAACTTCGGAAATTACTGCGCTTTATTAAGTTGATTAGTCCGGCATATATAGAACTGATATTTGCAGATCTCCGGAAACTAGCTGTGCGTTATAAAGATACCTATTTTATGCTAAACACGCGGGAAATTGTTAATAAATCTTGTAAAAATACCTATCTTATGCTAATACGCGAGGTCCTGTTAAAAGGGTTTTAACTCAGAGTACGGGTTTGATTTTATTTTATAAAGGTAATTAATCTGGCATATCGGAACTTCGGAAATCACTATGTTCTATAAAGTTAATTATTTTTGTCGTCTTACTAGGTTCACAGAATAATATTCGCAGAATTTCAGGAAACGGTAGAGTTCAAATTTAGTTAAATTCTCGTTTTACTAAGTATAGTATTGGCGGATCTCTGGAAACTAGCTGTGCGTTATAAAGATACCTATTTTATGCTAGACACGCGGGAAATTGTTAAAAGATAAAAGGGTTGTTACTAACAGATTCGATTTTAAATAAGTCTTATAAAATTACCTATTTTTGCTAAAATTTAATTAATTTAACTTGGTCACATTTTAATTTTTACATTTGTAAGGCATATAATATTTCGTTATATGAAATGTTTCGATTAGACCGGGTTTATTTTAGTTATCGAAAGAATATTTAGTTTATTTTAATAATTTTTTTTTTGTTTATGGTTAATAGTAAGAGTCCGTTAAAATTATAGCGAATAAATTCTGGGATTAAAAATACGTCTAGTGAAAAATATATAGCTGATCTCGCGGGGTATCAGGTTCAGCCCATAATAATCTAGATTTCCATTTCGTTTAAAATTATATAGAGTAATTTCGTGAGAGTCGGGACTTATTTACAATTTTACAGATGTATGAAGTTTCATTATTCTAAAAAAATTATATAAAATAATCTCGTGGGGGTCGGGGTTTATTTACGGTTTTACAGAAGTACAAGTTTCACTATTTTATAAAGTATATAAAATTGCTTCCGTTCGGCCCGGGTTATCTTATATTATATAGGAAAACATAGGTCCCGCGCTGTTAAAACATATAAAAACGTTTCATGTGGCCGGGATTATTACGCGCGTTGGGGAAAGTCTATAAGGTAAAAATATGTTTAATTTGATTCGGTTATTTTATATTTTATGAAAGATATTTGCCTCGCGGACTTAAACTATGGAAAAATGTTTCAATTAGTTCTGGTTATACTTTAGGAGTGATGTAAACTTCGCGGTTGTATAATTTGGGCTACTTTGTATTGTACGAAAACGTAAATCTCGCGTATAAAAACGCGTATAAAAAAACGTATATCATGTATTCAAACATATAAAAACTTCTAGTACATTGTTTCGATAGACCGGGGTTGTATTATACTTATAAAGATGTTATGGGGCCTCGTTATATTGAAAATATATATAAACCGCCTGGGGCCGGGTCTTCTTATTTATAAACTATATAAGATTTCGTTACATTTAGTTATATAAAATGCTATCGTTCAGGAATTCGCGTTTCATTTTAAGCATATATAAATATAGGGTCCCGTTTTTGAGCAATGTTAGTGTTTCGTGTAGAATTCGCGCCTTCATTTAATAAATATGAAACATGTAGATTTCAATCAGAACTATTTTAAAATGATTCGTTTAGAAATTCGCGTCTTGTATTATAAATGTGAAAAGTATAGTATTCGTTTTGAGCTAAAACGTGTGAACATAGAAACACTACAGCTTTGACCGCTATTTTGTTTACTATGCCTAGGACATTCTTGCGGTTTATTAGGCCTGATGATCAAATTTAAACTCTTACTCTGTTTAAAATATACGTAGTGTCTCCGCCTAGATTGGCTTCACGATATACCTTATGAAATTTGTAAGTTCCGTTGTCCTAAAATTATATAAAATTACCTTCGTTTAGATCGGGTTATATCATATTCCTCGTGGAACGCGTAAACCTCGTTGTCCTGAAACTAAATAAGGATGTTTCATCTAGACCGGGTTCATTTTACATTTTAGGAAGAATATAAGTCCCGCGTCTTTCACTACATAAAATGGATTTGGTAAGATTGGGGTTGTTTATACTTGTAGAAATTACAGAATCCCGTCATTCCTAAACTATATTAAAATGATAAATTATATTAAAATGATTTAAACTATATTAAAATTTGCCGGAGAGTGGATATCAAATATTCGAGATGATAATAAAATTATTTAATTATTTATTTTATTTATTTGTTTACGCCCATTAGGCTTTTACATAGGGAGTATAAGGTGGATTTCAAAAGCACATACATTAAAAGTTTCAGGAATAGCACCAAATCATGAGTATAAAAATTAAAAATGTAGAGTAGGTAACGAGCAGCAATGCGTATAGGCTTTTACATGAAAAAAATATATCATAAGGTTGAAGGAACATACATTGAACGGTATAAATTACAAGTAGCAAATTATTAAAAGTACCGGAATAGCACCAAAACATGAGTACAGAAATTAAAAATATAAGGTACAAAGCGGCAATGTGTACGAAAAATATATATTACCCACCATTACATATTAACAGCTGAAGTCAGTAACGAAGCAGTATTGCCTCTTTAAGTGTAAACTTTACTTTCTCCAGACTGTCGACGAAGGTGTCAATTATGCAACCATATTCATTA